>JAWQRP010001335.1:0-19710 GCA_033557875.1 Quadriops clusia | reverse complement strand
GGCTCATGTTTTGAAGATGAGGGCTCATGTTTTGAAGATGAGGGCTCATGTTTTGAAGATGAGGGCTCATGTTTTGAAGATGAGGGCTCATGTTTTGAAGATGAGGGCTCATGTTTTGAAGATGAGGACTCATGTTTTGAAGATGAGGACTCATGTTTTGAAGATGAGGGCTCATGTTTTGAAGTTGAGGACTCATATTTGTAAGCTGAGGGTTCAAATTTTGAAACTGAGGGTGGATACTTTGAACTTGGTTAAAATTTTGAACTGGGTTCAAATTCTGAACTTGGTTCAAATTCTGAACTTGGTTCAAATTCTGAACTTGGTTCAAATTCAGAACTTGATTCAAATTCTGAACTTGGTTCAAATCTTGTACTTGGTTCAAATGTTGTACTTGATTCAAATCTTGTACTTGATTCAAATTTTGTATTTGATTCAAATCTTGTACTTGATTCAAATTTTGTACTTGATTCAAATCTTGTACTTGATTCAAATTTTGCACTTGATTTAAATCTTGTACTAGATTTAAATCTTGTGCTTCATCCAAAACTTGTACTTGGTTCAAATGTTGATCTTGAGGTTTCAAACTTTGAACTTGATACTTCAAGTTTTGGCGTTGAGGCTGCAAATTGGGAATTTTATGTTTCAAATTCTGAACTAGATTCTTCAATTTATGCCCATGAGGATTCACATCTTGAGGCTTCAAATCTTGAGGCTTCAAATCTTGAGACTTCAAATCTTGAGGCTTCAAATCTTGAGGCTTCAAATCTTGAGACTTCAAATCTTGAGACTTCAAATCTTGAGGCTTCAAATCTTGAGACTTCAAATCTTGAGACTTCAAATCTTGAGGCTTCAAATCTAGAGGCTTCAAATCTTGAGGCTTCAAATCTTTAAGCTTCACATATTGAGGCTTCAAATCTTTAAGCTTCAAATATTGAGGCTTCAAATCTTTAAGTTTCAAATATTGAGGCTTCAAATCTTGAGACTTCAAATTCTGACCTTGAGGCGTCAAACTCTGGCCCAAGTTCTTCTGGTCCTCCAGTAAAGTCTTCAAACTAAAATCGTCTCCATCAGGACACTGCGATTGCCTCGGTATCCTCGGATCCAATCCAGTGAAGTTCCTGGTGAACTCATTAAAAAACACAAATTGTCCAGTTGGACTTCTCTTTTGACTCCATCCTCGCGGAAGTGGAGGAAGAGCAGGCTGCTGAGGATGACTTCGGGGCTGCTTCAGGAGCTCCTGAGGATGGTCAAAGCTGATGGTGTTAGTCAAACGGTTTTTGTAGATGATTTGATGGTCTGGCGAATGCGATTGAATCCATCCATCAGAACGAAAAATCAGAGTTGTCTTTGGATTGGACCATGTGATCACTCTTGCCAAGGAGTACTTGAAGTACCTCTGGTTATTGGAAGTGAATGCTATTGTCCATCCTGGAGGAAGGTCTCCATCTTCTGGTGGCTGTAATTCGAAATAAACGAATAGAAAAAATATACATGATATTCAAGCAAACTAAATATTTGCCGGCAGATGTCGCTCTCACGCTAAATCAAGTCGGTACTCACATAACCTTACTTATTACACCCATCTTACGTACTACAAGCAATCTGAACGTTGTCACGAGTTTTAACAATACAGTACGTGAATTTTAAAAGTAGTATACCATCCAAGGACACTCACTATTATGCAAATTCGTCTCTTAAGCTAAAAGTAATTTATGACCCGCCACAGTACATACATTAGATCAACCAGCTATATCAAAAAGAAAACATAACAAGCAGTTCATCACTAAAAATACCTCTCTAGCGATAAGAAAAGATATCGAATTACCTGAATCACATCCTGTCGCGATGGATCGTTGCCTTGGTTCGCCTTCGCAACCTGTTGATTCGCGTTGACGTCGTTCTGTCCAAGAGGAAAAGGACCCGAACTAACCTTACTTTTATCATTCCTCGCCTGTCGGGCTGAGTTATGTCCTTGAGGGTCAAAAAAGGACTGAGGAAGATTCCTCTGCTTCCAAGGGACAACTCCTGGCTGATTCTGCAAATTACCAATCAACAGATCGTCAAGGTTCCCAACGTTAGCCAAATTGCCAGCCTCCTCGTTTGCCATCCAAAAAAATCTTCAAAACTCGCTTAACTAACCAAAAAATCGATTCACTTGCGCCTCGCACTGCAGATGCATCAGAACTACGGGTTTACCACCAGTTTGTCTATTGAGCAGCCGCAATTCGTAGGTGAACCCAACGGTATCAATTTATTTAACAAGATTATTAAATTACGGTTTTGTAAACATTTTTGATAAAATTGGCGCGCTTTCTTATCGCTGCTTTATTGTACTGCATTGTTATGAGAAATACCAGCAGAAGCACCAATGCTTACGGTTATTGAAGGAAAGGCTGCGTTGAAGCATAACATTGTCTTCTGACAATGCGCTTTTGTTTACGAAATTGTTATCACTGTGTTTTTATTATCTTTTGTATTGCCTGTTGATGTGTAATGGATAGGTGGTTCATCATGTCTTTCGAGGGGTTATTAATAGAATTAAAACATATATTGTTTTATTTGTGAATTGTCATAACGTTGGAATGCAGTTCTAGACTTGTGAGTATGTATATCTTTGAAAAGGATTATTACCGTTTTGTTGATTGTACCTAACATGCTTACTTGTTGCTTTACATTACATGTAGGTATGCTAAGCTCCATAAAAAAAAATATTTTTAAGTGATATATGGAAGAAGTGATACTTCTCTATTTGAAATTAAATCAGGGGTGCCTCAGGGTACCATTCTCGGGCCCACGCTATACCTACCTATACACGACACCATGCCAGCGACTTATACTTTTTCTCCATAAAACTTAATAGACAAACACGGCAACGGTTGGTAGTTACCATTGCGTTGGTTTGTTACCGTTTTTGAATCTTCCAAGATTATGACGACGAAATTTGTGAGGTTATGTTAACAACACCTTAACCAACCTCATAAGTTGCATCGTGACATAGTACACAATTGGGTCTATGTAGCAGAATAAGCTGTTGAAAATTGACCAAAACCTTTTGATTTCAAATGAGACTAAAAACACACATTGTATGACAGGAGACAAAACTGCAAAATTTTAACCCCATATACCGATTTTCAAAACCGCCACATCGTTGAGAGCTCGATAGAGAATTTAAGAATCTAAGGTTCGATTCACACATAACACGGGAGATCGTGTTTCGGCTAATTTCGATTTGAAGGGAATTTTGTTGCAGTTTAGCTGCGAAACCAATCTCAAGAGACTATTTTCTTCATGGAAGTTGATGAAAACGAATTATGAACGTAATAATCAAGTTAGAGATTAATGAAGTCATTATTATTGTTTGGTCAACTTTCTTATTATTATTATCATTGTCTCTGTAACTGTCCCTATTGCTCTATCACTGTCACTACCATTATTATTACTATTCTTTCATTAATTGTCTAAACACGATTGTGTTGTGACGAAGTGATGTGTGAAGCGAGCCTTAGATGGTCTGAATTCTCATCGAGCCGTCAACAATGTGGCTCTTAAAAATCGATCGCACTTTTTTTTATCAAAGACGAACGTAGTAGTCTTCTTTGTCTAACACGTATCAACAGGTGCAAGAACGTATGTTAGCGAGAATCGGACGACTTTGTGATTCATCACTACTTTAGTAAACAATCTTATATTTTTTGTTTATTTTGTTTATTTTGTTTATTTTGTTTATTTTTGTTTATTTTGTTTATTTTGTTTATTTTGTTTATTTTGTTTATTTTGTTTATTTTGTTTATTTTGTTTATTTTGTTTATTTTATTTATATTATTTATTTTATTTTGTTTATTTCTTTATTTTGTTTATTTTGTTTATTTCTTTATTTTGTTTATTTGTTTATTTTCTTTATTTTGTTTGTTTTGTTTATTTTGTTTATTTTATTTTTTTTGTTTATTTTCTAAATTGTATTTACTTTAATTATTTTATTTAGCTAAGCGAGTGAGCTCATTCATTTGTCGTTTCTTTTATATAGCTTAAGTTACTGTCGTTTGTTTTATGTAGTTTAAGGTACTGTCTTAAATATCGAGCGCCGAAGGCGCGAGGCGACGTGCGAACGAGCGAGGCGAGTGAACGAGTTCATTTGTTGTTTGTTTTATATAACTTAAGTTTCTGTCATTTGTTTTATATAGCTTAAGTTACTGTTGTTTGTTTTATGTAGCTTAAGTTACTGTCTTAAATAACGAGCACCGAGCGAACGAGCGAAGCGAGTGAGCGAGTTCATTCATTGTTTGTTTTACGTAACTTAAGTTACTGTCTTAAATAGCGAGCGCCGAAGGCGCGAGGCGACGAGCGAACGAGCGAAGCGAGTGAGCGAGTTCATTCGTTGTTAATTGTATGTAGTTTCAGTTACTGTCGATTGTTTTTTGAAACTTAAGTTACTGTCTCAAATATCGAGCGCAGAAGGCGCGAGGCGACGAGCGAAGCGAGTGAGCGAGTTCATTTGTCGTTTGTTTTATATACTTTAAATTAAGGTCTTAAATATCGAGCGCCAAAGGTGTGAGAAGCGAGTGAGCGAAGCGAACGAGTCTTTGTTTTAATTTGTCGCGACCTGAATGTCTTGTTGTGTGCATAGAAAAGTTAAGTAATTGAGCGAGCGCCGAAGGCGCGATAATAGAGTGAACGATGTGCCCTCTCTCCACATAGTAGTTCCCGAGTCCAAATGACCAGAGTTTTATTAGAGCCGTAAAAACCCGACGCAATTTATGACCCGCAAATCAGCCTGCATGATCCGCAAGTGTGCAAGCAAGCACGCTGGAGCTCCATTATCGTATCCCCTTTCACCCATGGCCAACTCGCAGCGCTTTCGCAACTCAGGAAAATCGATCTCCTTCTGCCACTGTAACAATACACCGCTGCTCAGCTCCGCACTCTTCGGAATTCCTATGGGAACCTTCAAATGCAAACACTCCATCAAGAATTCGATTGGTACTTGTAGCTAACTAAACTAAAACGGAATGAGCTGAAACGGAAGAAACTGAAAAGGTATAAAATGAAAAGGAACGAACTGAAAAGGAATGAATTGACGCAGAATAAAATGGAAAGGAAAGAATGGAGAAAGAATGAACTGAGAAGGAATGAACTGAGAAGGAACGAACTGAGAAGGAATGAACTGAGAAGGAACGGACTGAAAAAGAATGAACTGAAAAGGAATGAACTGAAAAGGAATGAACTGAAAAAGAATGAACTGAGAAGGAATGAACTGCGAAGGAATGAACTGAAAAGGAATGAACTGAAAAGGAATGAACTGAAAAAGAATGAACTGAGGAGGAATGAACTGAGAAGGAATGTACTGAAAAGGAATGAACTGAAAAAGAATGAACTGAAAAGGAATGAACTGAAAAAGAATGAACTGAGGAGGAATGAACAGAGAAGGAATGAACTGAAACGGAATGAACTGAAAAAGAATGAACTGAAAAGGAATAAACTGAAAAGGAATAACTGAAAAAATTTCATAATTAATAAAAGAAAACATTGAAAATTGATGGGCTTCTAGCAATTAAAAATTAAATTAAATTAGTGCTTAATGATGAATACATTTTTTTAAAAATAAAATGTAGGTTGTTTACAATAAAGCACAACTACAGAAAAGTCAGCACGTAATCAAATAACCCATAAGGCAATTACCTCAATTACGCCTTAAAACAGATCATCATCTCGCTCTGTGTTATTTTTTCAGGCAGAGCGGCCACAAAGTCTCGATTAATTAAGAAAACTTCATTTGTAACAGTTCAACGACACTCTTAATATAGAATACTTACGACGACCGACGTCTGTACGGACATTGTTTACAGAACGCCACTGTTTAAAATTGTATCGACTTCATTATATTATAGTAATTAATTATATTATAATAATTATATTTAATTTAATTATATTATGATAATTACGAAATGGTAATATAATTATTATGAATAAATAAAAGCACAAGTAACACTTCATAAATATTTTTTATTATTAAGCAAACAATCATTAAAGCTTCAAGTTAGCATTGGCGAGATATAAATAGTATAAATACGTTTCTTTATACACTAGGTACAAGTTTATTTTTTTAAATATATGAATGGGTATGTACAGTAAACGACATAAATAATACATTTTACACATATTTAGATACAGATTTTTTTACACATATTTAAATATATAATTTACACATACAGATGTAGAATGAAATATACAGATGTAATTGAATTTACATATACAGATGTAATTGAATTTACATATACAGATGTAGTTGAATTTACATCTACAGATACAATTGCAAGTGATTTCGTACGATTTGCGTGCTGGGTGAAATCAGGGTACATACGGATTTATGAAGATTTGTAAATATACGTACCTACGTAAGGACATAAAAAAGAAAATCAGTCTATCAGTTTGTACATATAAGCGTATCTTATCAGGAGGCACTTTTATTCGATTTGTTCGGTTAGTGGAGGAGGCCGAGTTGATTGCTAATTGAGGAGGCCGTCTTGTTTCGTGGGGGATGGAGGGATCATCATTTGGAGGTCGTTGAGGAAGTCCGTTTGGAACTCTTCTCCTAGTTGCAGCGAAGGGAGGAGGTCGTCTGTTAAGTCTATTTCGTTTAGGGTGGACATGACGGGGGAGGACAATGCAGGGGAGGTCGGGAGGGTGCTCATGGGGGACATGGGGGTGTTGATGGTCGATGCTAAAGATGGGGTGTTCGGATGGGTCAGTTCCATTCCTTCCTCCATGGTTTCCAGGAAATGTTCGGAGGGGTTCGGAGTGTGGTGCCCCACCTTCCTCTCCGAAGAAACCCTCTGCATTAGTTGTTGTTGCCTTATGATTTCTTGTTGCCTCTGGCGCAGGCGTTCTCTCTCCATTTGGAGGAGCATCAGGCGGGTTTGTTGCTGCTGTTGGGTGCTCGACGAGGGGGTTGGGGTGTCCCATTGGGGGTGAACCATGGTCGATTGTCTCTGTTGAAGGTGGGCTGGGATTCTGGGGTCGAACCAAGAGGTGGTTTTGTTGTGGTGGTTGATGAAGTAGACGGTGCCGTCTTCGGTTTGGGCTTGCTCCCAGTTCTCCGGGAGGGGTCCGAAAACTGCGTCGATGTTGAACGGTTGCTGGGGGGAGGGTGAGGTGCCTGGGGGAGGGTTGGTCAGCTGGCTTGGTAGGGCGTTGCTTAAGGGGTTGGTCGCTTGGGAGTTGAGTTGGGTTGTTAGTTGGGTGCTTAGAGGGTTGCTAAGTTGGCTGCTGAGTTGGCTAGTGAGTTGGCTGGCGACTTGACTGCTAAGTTGACTGTTAAGTTGACTGTTGTGTTGGGTGGTAAGTTGACCGGTAAGTTGACTTGTAAGTTGATTGTTAAGTTGACCGCTAAGTTGGCTAGTGAGTTGGTTAGTGTGTTGACTGTTAAGTTGGCTACCGAGTTGACCGCTGAGTTGGTTCGCGAGTTGACCACTGAGTTGGTTTCCGATTTGGTTTCCCAGTTGGTTTCCGAGTTGGTTTCCGAGTTGACCGCTAAGTTGGCTACCGACTTGCCCACTGAGTTGACCAGTAAGTTGACCAGTGAGTTGACCACTGACTTGACCACTAAGTTGTCCACTAAGTTGCCCGCTGAGTTGCCGGCTGAGTTGACCAGTGATCTGCCCGCTGATTTGCCCCGCTAGTTTCCTGGGGTCGTCCCAGGTGGTCGTCCTGGTCAAGTGGTTGATGTAGTAGACTTGTCCCTCAGCAGTGTACGCCTGCTCCCATCCGTAAGGAAGAGGGGCCTTGTCTTCGGGCTTGAACCCCACGTCGTAGGACCTCTGCTTGACGTGGTGGTTCACTTGAGGGGCATACTGGGGCTTCTGCTCGACCGCATAGGTCTGCTGCAAAGACGCCGGCGAGCTGTGGGCCCTATGGTGGACGCTCTGAAGAGGAACAGGAGTGACGCTGGCGGAGGAGCCCCCGCTGTCGACCCCGCCACTGGTCGTTCCGAACGGATAGTCAACGGAGCTCTCTCGCGAGTGATTAACGGACTTGGATCCCGTGGTCGGAGGATTAAAAAACGACTCGGGCAACTTCCTCTGCCGGAAGGGCACTTGCTGGGGCTTCTTCGAGTCGGGCTTGAGGACACTGTCGAACAAAGCCTGCAAATCCGTATCAGACTGTTGGTCGACACTCAGCACGTGCTTGTTCGGACCGTCTTGACTTGATGCCATCTTCGATACTACCTTAAAATAGACTGGCACAGTGACTGAGACTGCTCGCGCCGCTTGCACTCAGCGCATTTCAAAACTGACCAATAAGTCTGCCTTAAGGCGAGCCGGCAACGTGCTATGTGGAATACGTACGATACATTGCTAAGCTAGCAACCAGTAGCGGACGCCTTTAACTTTACTTAAACTATGTACCAACTCTGCTCTCTGCATAGAACGCTGTAGGTACGCTCATAAGCCAAGTCCTCAGTATGTAGGCTGAAGAAGGAAATATTGTTTCATGGTATTATCCTTTATTTAATTAGTTACTATTACTAATCATTTTATTATAGGTGGGGATACTTAGAAGTTTTACAACATGTTTGGTATTACCAGTTGGGTATTAGGTACTGATATTATTATTATTATTATTATTATTGGAAAAAGTATTTGTTTAATTTTATTAAACAAATATGTACTTGGTTTCCCATCAAAACCCCCGTACACATACGCCAATGGTACGCGAGATCATTCGAGACTGATTATGAAATCATTAAGCAAGACCCGATTGATAACGATAAGTTTTTCTTCCAAAGAATCTAATAAATAATATAATCTACGACTCCCGTGTAATCTTTGCGTATATAGAGTGTTTCAATGAAACATGTTCATTCTGAATTGTTCTCTGTTCCATTCAATTTTTATCATTATTCTTTCATTAAGTTAATTTTATCTTCAAGTTTAAGCACATAGAATGTTCAATCTGCTGATCCAGCTGGCCATTCAATAAGTCCTCTTCGGCCAAACTCTGTTGTAATATGAGCTACAAATTGATAATCCTCGTTAGCTCTACATATTTATTATACAAGCTTAGTGCCCTACCCAATGGGCCCATAAACGAAATGAAACACGGAAAAGCACTAAAACCCATTTTGTCAAAGCCGTGTTGCGCTCGTTCGCACGTCTGCTCGTTATATCCTTGATGAGAGAGATGTTTACTGTGATAACTAAAACTAGCTTCTGTCTTCCCCAATTCTAATAAATCAAATGTAATGAACTCATTTTTTTATATAAATATATATTTTACGTTTAATTTACTATTATTTATTGGTCATTTAATATGAATCAGAGTGTACGCACCTGCCAGGACCAACTAAAGACGTCCACCAGCAATACGCAGTTCATTTTGCAATGAACAGCGCATATCTTCGGAGGTGAAGAAACGTTCGCTCGTGTTTCTTAATATCAATTTAGCCTCAGAAGACGCATTAAAGCAGAAGGCAGAGAAGCAGAGCCATTGTGGTAAATTGGACTGCCATCGCGTCATCCCTAATGATGTTATGATTAATGGCCTTTTCATGCCTGCTGAACACTTACTGGCCAGTCCTTGCGATACGTACCTATTCTATTGGGACCTAATCATCTCGCTTTATCCGAACGAAACCTTTGCTGTATACACTTATACAGGGTGAGCACTTATATCACGCAAAACATGTCTTGTCTGATATTAGAACCAAACGTCAAGCGTAATTATATTCAATTTATACGGAGTCGCAATCTGCACATTTTGATCGAGGGTTAAGGCTATAATCGCTTGCTTTATGAGTGTGTTGCAAGTGATTATAGCCTTAACCCTCGATTAATAGTTGCAGATTAAAAAAACTCACCCTGTATTAACTCGGTAGCCCAAACTTAAAATTAAAGTAGAATAAAATATTCTAAACAAATCAATAATAAATGGGACTCACTTGAGCCAACTACAGAGGTTTATTTGTAATTTGCTCTCACTGGCCAACCCCATAGCTATTTCGTACTTAAACAGAATTTTACATAATATCTTGTGCCATGTCAAAGTATTTTTAAGTGTAACTCTACCATTAAAAATCAAAATTACAGAGCTGTATTTAATTTAATGGACAAAATTTCTACAAACACAACGTAATTTAGTCCTAAACCCATTATTAGACGCTCATGAAGCCCTTAACGATCTAGTGATTATTAATTACAAATAATCACAAAAATTAATACCAAATATTCCGTCTCGATATAAGAGACTTGCTCCAAAAATTATTTTCTTTTCTCCTTTACAATAAATATAAAATCATTTTTTAATGATAAAAATGTCCGTCTTGTTCGCTTCGCTCGCAATTATATATAAAAAATTATTTTTTTAATTAAGAGACGTTCGTCTTGCTCGCGCCTTCGGTGCTCGCTTTTAATACAGTAAACTGGAGCGAATTAATTCAAGATACGGTTTTACTAGAAAATTATTTTTATTATAATAATATAAATAATAAAAATTTAATATTGCAACGTTTCACCAAAAAGTTATAAAAGAGGATTAAATTAAAAACAAAATAAAAATAAATAAATTAAATAAGAATTAAAAACCAGACATTGGCAAGGTATACATCACAGACTTACATTTTTTAGGTGTCTATACCACAGATTTGTATATTTTAAAAATTACTTGACTGTACATTCACATTTTCCATTTTCACATGGCTCTTAAAATAATAATACTGTAATAAGATAACTAGTTTTTTCTTCCAACTGAACGATTAATATTTCTCGACTTAAAGAAGAATTAATTTATTTATAGTTATAGATGCTAATAGAAAATATTTAACACTCTTATAGTTTCACTAAAGGTTCTGGTTTCATTGTAACATACAGAATAGTCATTATAAACATAAAACCACAAAAAATGCATCGAAAAAATAAAATAAAACGAAAAAAAAACGTAAAAAGAAAACGAAAAAAAAACGAAACAAAAAACGACACAAAACAACGAAGAAAAAACCAAACAAAAAAACGCAACAAAAAGAACGAAAAAAAAAACGAAACTAAAAAAACGAAACGAAAAAAAAACAAATAAAACGAAAAAAACAAAAAAAAAACGAAAAAAAATTCTTACTCTCCATTCTCTAATACAACAATGCCCTAAATCCATACAATAATCGCCCCAAAAGCGATCGCATTACTCATTATGCAAGCGCTTAACCGAGCACAGGAAGCACATTAACACATTCTTCACCGTCGAGATTTATCGGTGCAACAGGTGCCAATAATAAAGGCCGATTTTGCAAGAGCTAGCGAGCTTATTGGGAAAGCGGCTTTAGCCAGCGCCTGCTGGATGCTGGTCGTGAGTCGTGTTAGATCGTTGCAGTTTGGAGAAACGGCAACATTTAACCGCAATTAACTTGCATAATCGAGGATCTGCTACGCCCAAATGGCCCCAGGTCGTAGGTCACTCAGACCTTTTTGCCCTCTCCTCGAAGATGAGCTCGTTAATTTTGATCGCCAACGAGCCTATGGCTTGCCAGCGCCTTCGGACGTCATCTTCATCAGCTCGCAGATAAACATTTATATTATTCGTTTTTAGTTTTTTTTTCTCTGACTTGGTTCACTTTTTAGTATTTTTTTTTATTTTTTAATTCAATTTTTTTGTTGTATTTTATTGTATTTTGTTTTGTTTTCTTTTGTTTTGTTTTATTTTGTTTTGTTTTATTTTGTTTTGTTTTTGTTTGTTTTGTTTTGTCTTGTTTTGTTTTGTGTTGATTTGTATTGTTTTGTTTTGTTTTCTTTTGTTTTGTTTTCTTTTGTTTTGTTTTGTTTTGTTTTCTGGATTTTATTTTATTTTATTTTGTTTGATTTTATTTTATTTTATTTTATTTTATTTTATTTTATTTTATTTTATTCTATTCTATTTTATTTTATTTTATTTTTTAAAATTTATTTCATTTTATTTTATTTTATTTTACTTTACTTTACTTTACTTTACTTTACTTTACTTTACTTTACTTTACTTTACTTTACTTTACTTTACTTTACTTTACTTTACTTTATTTTATTTTATTTTATTTTATTTTATTTCTATTTAACTTTATTTTGTCTTAGTTTTTTATTTTTTTTTATATTATTTTTAAAGTTTTTTTTCGCCCTCTCTTGGAATGCGCCCGTTGCTGGCAAGTTGACAAATTTAAGTGCGAAGTGCATGCGCGATTTGAACTTATTTAAGTGATTTCGCCTGCAAAAGTCGTAAAATGTATTTTCTCATAAGTTTTGTTATTTTCTCGTCCCACCAAATCGCAGACCTCCTTCTCAGCCATTCGCATTCGTCTCGCTTCGAGGAGGAGACCTTAGAAACAAACATGAGTAACTATTGAATCATTGCGTTGCTAATCGCATTATCGCTAATTGCGACCGTTTTGTGCGAGATGAATAAGTTTTTTCTCAAATGCAAAAAACAGGGTTATTGTTTCTCTCGCGAGACGCACGTTTTTCGGCGATAGCGGACTGGCACGAGTTTTTTGTTTATAAATTGCTGGTGATTGGTGATAATGAGAGTGTGCATTGGCGTAAACAAGAACAATAAGTGCGAGGAGAATTTCAGTGCTAAATTTATTATTAGTTTGGAAAAAGATATCACTTAAATCAGGTAAATGAGCAGTGCTTGTTTTCGAGTGTTTAAGAGTCCTTATCCTTGGTATTTTTGTCCTTAGTGTCTTTGTGTTTGGTGTCTTCATCCTTAGTCTTTTTATCCTTATTGTATTTATCTTTAGTATCTTTATCTTTAGTGTCTTAAACTTTAGTGTCTTTATGTTTAGTGTCTTTAACTTTAGTGTCTTTAAGTTTAGAGTCTTTATCTTTAGTGTCTTTATCTTTATTGTCTTTATCTTTAGTGTCTATCTTTAGTACATTTATCTATAGTCTATAGTGTCTTTATCTTTAGTGTCTTTATCTTTAGTACATTTATCTATAGTGTCTTCATCTTTAGTGTCTTCATCTTTAGTGTCTTTATCTTTAGTGGATTTATCTTTAGTGTCTTTATCTTTAGTGTCTTTAACTTTAGTGTCTTTATCTTTAGTGGCTTTATCTTTAGTACATTTATCTATAGTGTCTTTATCTTTAGTGTCTTCATCTTTTTTGTCTTTATCTTTAGTAAATTTATCTTTAGTGTCTTTGTCTATAGTGGCTTTATCTTTAGTGTCTTCATCTTTATTGTCTTTACCTTTCGTACCTTTTTCTTTAGTGTATTTATGTTTAATGTCTATATCTGAAGAGTATTTATAGTCTTAGGTTTCTTTAGATTCTCCTCAAAGATTCAGTTTTTTATTCTTATTCTTTATTGGTATCTTTTATTTATAGCCTTGACTTACTTGCACTTATTTTCAAACGTTTATTGTCTTAATAGCCCCAGGTTATTAGAACTTAAAAAAGCTATAAGTTTTACAAATTTTAAGTATTTTTTATCGCTACTGACTTTATCTTTACTGTTTTTTTCTTTAGTATCTTTATCTTTAGTGTCCTTTTCTTTATAGTCTTTATCTAGTGTCTTTATAACCTTTACTTTCTTTAACTTATTTTTAGACGTTTAGTGTCTTGATAGCCCTAGGTTATTACAGCTTAAATAAGCTATAGTATAAGCGTTTTAAACTTGATGTATCTTTATCTTTAGTGTCTCGATCTTTCGTATCTTTATCAACAGTATCTTTAGTATCTCTTCGAGATTCAGATTTTATATTCTTTTTCTTTATTTACATTGTTTAATGTGGTCATAGCATTTGCTTTTTTCAGAAATTTTCAACGTATAGTGTCTTCAAAACCGTAAATTACTGTAGCTTAACTAAGATTTTAGATTTTCAAATTTTAAGTATCTCTATCTTCACTGTCATTTTCTTTAGTATCTTTATATTTAGTGTCTTTATCTTTAGTGTCTTTATCTTTAGTGTCTTTATCTCTATAGTCTTTATCTTTAGTGTCTTTATCTTTACTATCTTTTTCTTTAGTATCTTTATTTTTAGTCTCTTTGTTTAGTGTCTTTACACCTTTTACTTTCTTGAACTTATTTTTAGACATTTAGTGTCTTAATAGCCCTAGGTTATTATAGCTTAAATAAACTATAAGCTTTTTACTTGAAGCATCTTGATCTTTACTGATTTTATCTTTAGTATTTTCATTTTTAGTGTCGTTATCTTTCGTGTCTTGATCTATAGAATCTTTATAGCAGTAGGTTTCTTTAAGTTTTCATCAAAAATTCAGTTTTTAATTTTTATTTTTCATATCCTTTGTTTAGTGTCTTTATATCCAAAACTTTCTTTAACTTATTTTCAAACGTTTACTGTCTTAATAACCCTAGATTAATGTATTCAATATTATTATTATAGTTTAAATAAGCTATAACCTCTTTGCACTTTTAGTATCTATCTTTAGTATCTCTACCTTTAGTATATTTGAGTCGCCTAGTTACAAAGACGGCCATATCCATTTGACATCATTTCGAGAAAAAAGCGATTTTTTGTTGTGGCTAAACGGTTGAACATACGTTGCTGATTTTTTTTTTGTTTCTTTATGATGAATTATAGCTAAACCCAAACCATTGCCACCACTGGATTCCTGGAAAAAAATACTTCAAGAAACTACTCTTAACCAAATTTCTTAAAAAATGGTGGATGGTCGTTTTTGTAACTAGCCGACTCATTTATCTTTAGTATGTTTATCTTTAGTATCTTTATTTTTGTATCTTTATATTTACTCTCTTTATCCTTAGTATCTTTATCTACAGGATTTTTAGCATCTCTTCAAGATTCGGTTTTAATATTCTTATTATTTATTTACATTGTTTAACTTCTTATAGTATTTTCTTTCATTAAGTAATTTTCAACGCACAGTGTCTTGACAACCCTAAGTTATTATAGTAGTATAAATAAACTATACACTTTTCAAACTTAAAATATCTCTATCCTTACTATTTTTATCTTTAGTATCTTTATCTTTAGTGTCTTTAGGATTCTTTAGTCACTCCTCCAAGATTCAGTTTTTTAATTCTTATTCTTTATTCGTATTCTTCATTTACTGTCTTTATATATAAAGACTATAATCTTAACTTTCTTTACCTGATGTTCAGACGTTTACTACCCTAATAACCCTAGTTTAAATAAACCATAAGGTTTCCAAATTCCCAGTGTCTTTATATACCTCAATTATTAAAAACAAGCTCTAAATACACACTGAAAAGGAATTGTTAGTGCAAATCTAATATATAAAATCCCTCTTCTGGCATATACTAATGTAAGGTATCCTATCTTATTTATTGGTGAAGCTCTTAAAGCACATTCGCAACTTTAAAAATGTTCCAACAACTAATAGTTTGTGATGTCAAGCAATCATTTTTCTCAGTGTAGCGAAAAAATTACCCAAAATGCAGCCGCTCCGTCGGTAAGAGCTTCGAATAGTTGATAGTTAGGTTAATTAAGTAATTAAATGTCATTTGTGACAGTGTCAAAATCAAAATATTAAACTTAAAATTCGACGATGCGACACCGTCGGTCCCGGCTTTGAATAGTACAAAATTAGGTTAGGTAAATATGTCATTTATGACAGCGTCAAAACTCAAAATGTTAAACAGTATTTCATGTTGCTTAGAGTTATCCGATTTTAAAATAATTTCTTCAAATCTGTAATTTAAAACGGGGCGTCCACCAAAAAGACGAAAATAATGAAGAGAAGAAGTCGGCAGTAGTAGCGACAGTCTATAAAACCAGGTAAATTCCTCAGTTTCACAATCTTAAAAAAATATTTGTACGATATTTTAAATTCGAACGTGCCAGTTTAGCCGTCGCGTCTCCGCCAATTGTGCAAGGTATCCAAACTCACACAGAACGCTGTAGTCAAGGTTGCAAAATTTTAAACGGAGTTAATGAATAACGCAATTAACAGCAAAGTGCATATTCGCATTGGTGCATTAATCACCTCGAGACTTTAATCTCAAGCAATGTAATAATATCTAACTAATGAATGGAATATCACGGGTTTATCTCTTCGGCGAGGCTGCAGTTCAGTATGGCTCCATGAAGCGATAGCTAACATATTTTAGCTCATAGCAGTGACTGCTCGTAGCCCTAGCACATATATGTATATGAGGCCATAGTATGGTCTTAGTTATTTGCGTAAGGTACCTATTTGCATATTTTGCTATTGTTGGTACGAGCCTGGGGATTTTATTGTTTAAACTTCGGCATAACTACGCACTCTCACTTCTGCAAATACTCCGAGCATCAGCCAACAATCATTATTATGCCGGCGTTATCGCATTGTTGGCAAATATTTGATTAAGTCTTTCTCATACCACTTCTTTATTGCATACCATTTATTTATTACGTGCTATACAATTTGTTTATTAAGTGTTATATAGGTCTGTTTGTTCATTGCATGTGTAGGTACGGTTGTGCATACTCGCTAATCTAATACTATAAATAACTAAAATAACTAAATGAAAATACCCATATTTGATGTTAATTTTTCTAGGCTTCTAGAGCGCTAGGTTTACATGTTGTAAACAATTATACATGTAGGCCAAGTTGAAGACCGTATTGCACATTTGCTCAGATGAGGCGAGGACGTGTCCATTTCGTTTGTAGCGGGATATGTGTTACTTTCTTCTAAAATATTTACATCTGTGAATGTTAAAATATGCAATGTTAAAATATATAATGTCAAAATACATAATGTTAAAATACATAATGTTGAAATACATAATGTTAAAATATATAATGTTAAAATACATAATGTTAAAATACATAATGTTAAAATACATAACGTTAAAATATCGTATAATGCTAAAATATATGACAAAATATGTAATGGTAAAAATTTGGTATTGGACTCCTACGTTCTTCATGCAGCTACTCGAGTGTGAAGTTCTACAATAAATTAATGATTCTATTTTCCATTCTGCGATGTGCAATCTGAAATTTATCTACCAGAACACAATTAATTCTAATGAAATAGAAAGATTAGTTTTTGATGAAGTGTAAATAGAAGAAGTTTATCGGGATTTTATTTATTAATTTCAAACATTATTTATTTATTTCAAACATTATTTACATGTGCTATTATTTACATCATATAAATTATAGGCGATGTTACACTGCTGCGTTTTAATAGGTTTGGGAAATCTGTGCTGTTGATTTCCACTATGTTGATGAGAACCATATGAGGTCACCCGGCGACATATTGCCGCAGTTTGAGCGGTCTAGATGGAATTTATTGTAAAACCAAATGAGCGATAATTAATTCTCGTTTATGGTAAATAAATTTATAATTAAGTGGATGGAAGAAATCGGCGCTTACTGTTACTAGAGCCAGTTTCTAGCGGAAAGAAAGTCAAAGCTGTTTGATTTCGTATTTTTCTATAATTTGCGTTAAATTTAAACCTCCAGATGACCTTGTTTGTACATGTGTACGAACCCATTAGAGTATTGGTTACACAATAAATTAGATCAATCATATCTGCGGCATGCGATGTGCTTTATGATTTATGTGAATCCCAAATAAAATTAAGTATGTTTTTTTAATATTCATATTTTTTTAATATATAATTACTATTATAATATGAAAATTATTATTATTATGACAATAGTAATACTAATGATAGTAATAGTGCGGCCTTTGATTAAATTACCTTTCCTGAACAACTTCAATTCAATAGCTTAATTGCAAAATAGTTGTAATTAATTCTCTTAATCATGCGTGCAAAATAACTTTTTATTGCTGCATCCTGCTGCCTTCACGATGCAGGAAACAAAACCGCGATTTGTATAATAAATTTCCAACGTGATTTGTTTTCTTGAAAGCTCATAAATAAACGTTTCATTATTTCGCTGTAATAATGAAATAATAGTAATGACGACAAAACCACACAAACTTTTTATTTAAAAGGGTTTAGTGACATTCATTCAAAGTTGGCCTGCGACCGATCAATCAAAGTAATGTTGCAAAAGTAAAGTTTCAAAGCAAATATTCGTGTAGCAAAGCAAATATTCCTCCAACAAAAAAATATTTGCACGCTCCAGTGACCTAAAAGCTTCGAGGACGAGGTCCTGAATCGAATCGATAGAGTCCTGAACGTAGCCGCATTTCGTCCTTAATTTAACTCTTACCTGTTAGGTATCTGCATAGCGTATTCTTCGCAAATTTCCTAATACTCATCTGTGCAAATTTCCTAATGCTCATCTGTGCAACTTTCCTAATGCTCATCTGTGCTAAAACTATTTTTTTTTCTAAAAGGAAAACGGTATTTCGCTTCAGAATTACAACGGCTTAATTATTGATTTATTAAAATTTTATTAATGAGTAACGGTTCGCTAGATATCCATAAATGTGTTCAAAATCATTAGAATATTTCTAAAACTCTTTGGAAACTAAGATTTAAGAAAAGTTCTTCAACAAAAATGATTTAAGAAAAGATATTCAACAAAAGTTATTTAACAAAAGTTGTTTAACAAAAGTTATTTGTACTAAAACCTATTTGTAACACAAGAAGACATTAAGACAACAACCGTAAAGCGCTAGAAGCCACTCAGGCTTAATTACGAGCGGCCTTTTTGTTGTAAATTTATTTTAATGCGACTAAACGTTATTTTAGTAAACAAGTACAATAAAGCAGGTGTGACGGCAACAAGACAGTTATAATATCCTCAGAGGCCGTTTAATTAACCCACTGCATATTCACGAAAATTAATTTTGTAATATCGTCACAGAATCTACATTTAAGATCATTTCTAATGCTTACTCGGGAAATTTTACATTAGCTATTGTGTCGACATAGTTAAGAACCGATAATAATAATTATTATGATTAGGTATAATAATAATTATTATTATAGGAATAATATTCATAATAATAATACTAATAGTAAGTATCTATAAATATGCGCAACTTTGCTCTACATAGATAGTTGCTTGCTACCTGAGTACACCAATATATTATTTATTTGAATGCATACATAAAATGTTGTGTACATAGTCGAAGGTCTCTTCATTAGAACCATTAAAATAATTGCTTGTAACAGCAACATTGCGGCAAAAATATCAATTAGAGCGACTCGATACGTAATACTGACATTATGTAAAGGTTTGCAATCTCAAATTGATTGCCTTCAAATAAAAAAATAAATAAGTGAACAAATAAGTAAATAAATAAGTAAATAAATAAGTAAATAAATAAGTAAATAAATAATTAAATAAATAATCAACAAACATAATTACCGTCGTAACGTACGTATGTACGTACGTACCTACGTCCGTCCGTCCGTCGGTAATTTTCCCATTTTAAGGAATATGATTTCTATGGTGAGTGTGTATCGATGATTGCGCCACTATGAAAACATCGCAGTTTAAAGAACATCAATGAGTTTTGTAAGGGAGAATTTAACTACTTGCATCAACAAATTAAAAAGCAACGAAATAAATTATTGTTTAGCTCTAATCGTTTATTTTAGCGAATAATTATTTTCGTACCAAAGGGTCGCGATTACCCCCCGTATAAACAAGCTTGAAGCTGAAAGTCGGAATTTTGACATTTCAACTCCAGTGCAGGCGGCTTACCATCTACGCCGCTGTCATTTTTTGAAGGAACGAGTCGGACGTCTTAGACCCTATTGGGGCCTAAATATGGGCCAAACGTGTAAATTATACATTAACAGTTAGTTAAAGTATAGCATTTTGGAGCTATTGAGGCA
>JAWQRP010001334.1:0-19713 GCA_033557875.1 Quadriops clusia | reverse complement strand
CTTCTCTTCATTTTTGGCGTCCTTTTTTTGGACGCCCCGTTTAAAATTACAGACTTGAAGAAATGGTTTTAAAATCAGATAACCCTAAGCAACACCAAACACTGTTTAACATTTTGAGTTTTGACGCTGTCACAAATGACATATTTACCTAACCTTATTTTGTACTATTCAAGGCCGTGGCCGACGGTGCGTGTCGCCGAATATTAATATCTTGATTTTGACGCTGTCACAAATGACATTTAATTATTTTATTAACCTAACTATCAACTATTCGAAGCTTTTACCGACGGAGCGGCTGCATTTTGGGTAATTTTTCGCTACACTGAGAAAAATGATCGCTGGACATCACAAACTATTAGTTGTTGAAACATTTTTTTTTTCGTTTAAAGTTGCGAATGTGCTTTAAGAGCTTCACCAATAAATAAGATAGGGTACCTTACATTATTATTATACGAATTGGAAACAAACTGATATTTGATCAATCAATTTATTCATTTTTATCAGTGTAGTTTTCCTTACGGACGGTCAGACAGATCCACAGATCCACCGATCCACAGACAGAATAGGGATTTTATATATTAGATGGAGAGTAAGATACAAGGAAGGAGAGGAGTCGGTGGAAAAAGATTCTCAATTTTGCGAACTCTAAGGGAACAGTTCCCCATAAGTGCTTTAGAAGATTGGCGCTAGAGATGAACATCGCATAATGTTATTTACTATTGAGGAGAAGACCTATGGAAGAAGAAGAGTTATTTTATGAGGCAGTAACTCTAATAAACATGGTTTGTTCGCATAAACCATTAAGGAAAAACATGGTTATTTGAAAATGACGATCCGTTTGGTCGGTGGCCGGCAATAAAGCAACAAACGGCACGGCAGTTTAGTAAACTATTAAACGGCAGCCGTGGCAGTCAAACGTTTACGGCTAGTTAATAATTATAACGCAAACAAATCATTAGCACCACCTGCTCTAAACTTTTAAACAAGCAGAGCACACACGTTCACATACATCTCTATAATTAGGATGTTTAGGAACTCGTAAATACACTCCACTTTTTTGACCCACTTGCATCCGCTGCTCCCTTTCCCCACAGACTTTGCTTATTCTCTTCTCTCCTGCCATTTGACATCCTGCTAAATCTGGTCCTACGCACGCACAGTTAAAGGTGCTGAAACAATTTGTACATATTTAGGGATATTAATCGCTGCATCCGGCGCAACAGCAAAAATAACTCGCCCGCAACGTGAGGTGTGAACGTTTGAGGGGAAAAATTTGAGATAACCGCAACCAATGGCTCACTCTTGGAACAAGCAGCTCCATTCAGTGCTCCATGTAGGCCGGTTATCAGAATCATAATGAATCCCCTAATGAGAGCCCCTTATCTCCAATGCGTTTACGTAGCCGCGTGGGCAGATTGATTACCATTAATTAGAGCAGATTTAAATAATAACTGCGCGCTATCAGTTTTATTTTTAATTAATTTCGGATTTCGGGACCGAAGGCGGCCTTTATTAAAATTAAAACCGTGTACGCTCTGTCAGGTGCTGTGTTTAATTAATATAAATAATTCAAACGAGTGTATCGTTAGTTTCAACAATAACCGGCCGCGTTTTTAATTAATGCCCCATCACTACAGGTCTACCATTCCTAATTGTTTATTTACACATAGCTATATTTACTCCCTGATTCTCTCAAATTAGCACATGGCTGCATAGCTGTATTTCTCTATTCATTTACGTATTCCTACATTATTTTATTTACCTTCATTAGAGTAAATATTTTCTATAATTATTTATGTAGTTCATTTCGACGAAAAGTCATGAGTTGGCATGTAAGCTTATTATGTAGGTACCCAGAATAAAATCAACTAACGTTTATTACTTAAATAGTATTAATATTAATAACATTTACGTAACGTATAATTGAGTATATTTTCTTTCACCACCAACTTGGTTTGTATTAGATATTTGATGGTATAACGCAGTAAAAAATGACAGTAGCATGTATATTAAGTCGTATCTTGTCGCTGAATGTAGTAATGTTATCTTTCAAAGATGCAAACTGAATAAAAACATTAAATTTGTACTGCTTTCTAAGATGTTAATTCAAACAGTTAAACTCTGATTCACAGTGAGGCGGCAACGTCAATACGCTCACGTTAATATTAAATGTGATATAATATTAAAATTGGAGAAGTATAAATGTATGTTATATCGGAAATAATGTTCGAGAAGCTTTTGTTTATTCGGTTATGCATAAGTTGATGTTCGTTTGGCAGTAATGTTAGAAAATTTATGTTTGCATGTTTGTATGCATGTACCTCCAAGTAGATTCATGTACTCGGTCAAGTCGTTAAAGTTCACTTTCAGACTTAAAACTAACTAGCTCGTTTAATAATGAGCGCTAGTTTGTAGCTGGGTAAATAGCGGGTCGGTTTAAAATACATTAGAGGCTAAAACGTGAAACAATTATCGTGCATTAACCCAACAAACGTTTGTGTTAAAAGCTGCCGCATTAGCCTAAATGCAATTAGCTGATTTTCTCAAGTCTAGCCGCGCGAGCTAATGTAAAAATAATATAACGACATAATTGGCTTTTTCGGGGATTGAAATACTTCGGCTAAACACACCTACCTACATTCCCCTCTCGAATCGTGGGGAAGACAATAATAAATTGAAAAGTATATAGGCAAATTTCAATCTGCGTCGATATTGTCAATCACTGTGATCTGTTTACCGAGCGGGCGAGCTCCTCTTGACCGTGTTCGCGTCTCACCCTCGCGCTCCCGCGCCCACGGCATCCGCCGGTGCCCCTTCGCCCCCGCCGCGCCGCCCCATCCTTTACGATTGTTTTCTGCTCAAACACTCTCGAACCAATTTCGGAATTTGAATTAGTTTTATACGGCTTTTACACTGTTAAAAATACTACCTTATCTTGTAAGAGATCTATAAAAACTTTTCAGGGCAATTTCTTCCTCAAATATACGATTGCGCCCGTTTTACGGCGCCGCCGGCTGTAAAACCGGCGAACGGACGTATTTTAAACTAATTGCCATTGAATTTTACATTCATTCTGTTTTGTCTTATCACCGCTGCATGCTTTTCATTTTTCTTTTATCCTACTACCATCTAAGCTGTAGTGCATTCGTAAAGCTTAACACGATATTTTTCTATTAGCAACCCTGCCTTGCTTGATTCACTTTTCTCGGTGAATTCTGAATTATGTATGCATCAAGCTAAATACTCCGGAATGTGGAATTTTAAAACAACCCTATGCGAAGGAACAAACTATTTGATTCGTGATCAAGATTGAGATATATCAGGAATTATTGTGCATAAAAAGGTTGTACCTGGATTTTCGTGCCATGCTTAAGTGCACAAAACAAATAAAAAGCGGAATAAATTCCCAAATACACCGGCGCCGCGGCAGCAAGAATATAACGGCCAAATCGTATTAGTTATCTAAATTAAAATTCCCTCGCGATGAAATTTAAAGAAATGTGGGCTTGAGGTGGGCGTGTGTATTCATGCAGATGTGTTCGTTAATTAATTTGTTTTGTTGTTTTCTATTTTTAATTAAAGTGCGTAATTACCATACGCTCATAACCTTAATGGAGTTTTTATATGATGAAATACTTTTGTAATGAGCGCATAATTGGCGATAAGTGCTCAACTAAAACTCTGTACGTGCTACATATTAGACACAGACATCAACCAACGTAAATGCGCCGTTATAAATACATAGGAAGAGATGCAGAAGAAGAATATGAGGAGGGATGCGAGGAGCCAGCAGACGCGCGGAAGACTTATGAGGGGAAGAGCGCTCTGAATGGAAAGAGAAGGAGAAGAACAATAAATAGCAATTAAGCCATTAATAGTGTTATCTAATTGTTGTTCGCCCACGCCATCGCGTCGCATCGTTTAAATAAATAGCTTTCCTATGAGCGTCATTACAATAACAATCGGGCCCATTGTTTAGTACTAATAAGTAATTAACTCGCGCAATAAGTGTTCTCAATTTAAATGTTAATTAAGCGGCGGCGGATCCGCAAACTCTAATATCATAATATAGATTCATTCTCGCTGGCCGTGAAAAACGCTTTCGCCAGACAACCTACGCCTAGGGAAAAACGCGCCAGGCCTCTTCTTTATGCATTCAGTGCGTGCACGTCCTCTATTAGGATGACTTTGCTGTTATTTCGCAAGCTTTTGCGAACACAAACTCTTCTAGGTAGGTGCGCCTCATCTTTTGATATATTCTGTATTTCGCTCCGTTCCTCCAGCAGCTGTTAAAATATTTATTGTACACAAAGAATCCTATTTAAAACCGCACGTATCGGTCCCGAGGGTTTTCTTAAATTATCTGTTTACACAGCGCGCAACGAAAATATTGATACGCAGACTTGTTTCCTCGTTTGTACAAGTCGCAGCGACGGCATGATAACACCAACACCATTAACAACAACACTCACAGGAAGTGAGGGATAGGACACTTTTAGCCTTCCAGTCCCACGGTGTTGATAACTTTTAATTGTTGCTAAAACGCTGTCATAGGCGAACGGGGAGATGAATCGCCTCGAAAAGCCTCCCAGGTGAGTTCAACGGTGTTAATTCGGGAATACGGCCCTCGAAAGGGCGATTGTTAATGGAAACTCGAGTCGAAAATCTTGAATAATCTATATCCGAAATCGCAGCTTTATATCCAATTAACGGTGTCGGCCTGTATAAGCGGCTGTTGAATAATTCAGGACGAGAGCTTTCTTACCTTAACCCGAGGCGACATGCCACCAACAAGAAACTGTCAAGATGCAAATGCAATTAACATCCTAGAGTGCCCGGAAAATAATTACTACAAACATCTGATGAACGTCGCCGTCGGCCCGAATTTTCATATTATTAACACTTGGAATTAAATACACTCAGCACTCATTTCCTGCACAAATACTTCAATTTCCCATCGAGATAAAAACCATTTAAGAAATGGCAGCGCTTAAGCGCAATATTGATGAAAGTTCTGGTGTGGAACGATTCGGAAAACGAGGCTCGCGTGGTCACCCCTGGACGCAGCCAACTTTGATGGAGCTTACCGCCTTGATTTAATTAACAACTACAGCAATGCCAATATCGCCGGCTTGATTTTCTGGTGGACTTAACTCTTGTGCAGTTGTTTGCACTTCCCATCAAATTAAAATCGTGCTGAACTGATTTGGAGATAGAGAGACTTAATGACTGGCTATTCTCTGTGTAGGGGTTCGCTCTTCCTTACTTCTGCTCAATATCAATCATCGCATCCACCTGATCAAGTCTATATTTTGGGATTTTCACGAATATATAAAAATAAGACCTAAATTAGAATTCATTCGTTCTTTCGGAAAATGTAGGATTGGAATTAGATTTGTATACAACCAGAAATGACGAGTGGTAAACGATTATAAGTGTTTAAAATTGGGTTTTTTCAAATTTATTGATCGTTTGCTACAGGAGTAAATCATCTTCGTAAAAAATCATTCAATTTAAAAAAAACAAATTGGTAACACAATACAACTCTGCCCTAGCCCTTCTGCTCTTTCACATACGTAGCAAAACAAAGAAAAGTAAACTGAAAAATCTCCAATTGTCAATTACCAAATTTGACACAAACTACCAAAAACCATTCTGAATCTCTCAAGGAAGACAGGAACCTGGCGCAGACGAGAATATTAATTTAACTGACACTAAAGTAACGGCACAGATATATATGTGAGGTAATGATAAATCCATCTGTTTAGCTTGTGGATAAGTGTAAATACAGCTTAAGTTTCCAATATGTTTTTATGGACGAGTATGTATAAGTGTTGTGCGTGACACATTTCTAGAGAGTTACATTTAAAGTAATGTTTTTATCATTTTTAATCCTTAATCTGTTGTAAATAAATGTTATATCCATAGTTATATCTAGATATAGGTTTCTTTAATAAGTAGGTACGATATATCGTTCATATATGCTGGTTGATTCTCTGTTTTCCTTTGGTTTTGCCTGGTAAACATGTTGACCCATGCAGCACATAATCACTAAACGTTATTCATTAAACGATACCACTATTGTGTAAAATTTAAGGGCAATTTTACACCACCCATCAACTTGCCAAAATCTAAGGAGCAAAAATGTTCTTTATGACCAATAAAAATAAAATATTAATAAACATTGACTCGATATCCAACAAAACACCAGACAAGGTGCGGGGTAATTGAAAATGATTGTACTTTTTAAACAAATTCAAGTGAATTTTTAATCCTGAAAGAATTATAATCACCAAAAGCACAACATTTTCTGTGTGATAAGAATAAACGTTTTACAGTAAAATTTTAGAGCTACATATCACGATGAGCAAAGTATCTACAAAATAAAAATTCAAAAATGAACAACTCGTTCGTTGATGAACTAAAATTAAAGAAATATGACAATATGAAAAACAAGGGTTCTTATAACGTTATAGATTGATATTTATCGATTCGCACGGTGTTAATGTTTTAAAGAATATTGTATTATCTCATCAACCATGCAATTGTTTCATGAATCATCGATAAACTTAATTAAAATTAAAATTCAGCATTATGATATGTACTATTGTTCACAAATAATAAAAAATAACTTTGTATATTACATATCTCAAATTATTTCCGGACGTTGAACGGCTACATAATCCCGTGTTGATAATTTCGTTAAAGCACATAAATGCAAACATACTTGCACGAAGAATTTTATTGGCCGAGCAATATCGCCCATGGGTTTTGAGAAACATACGAATCGTTTTAATATCAAAGAATATATGAATTTTACTTAAAATTTTCCTTGCATATTAAAACCGCAGTGTGTAATAACTATATATACATAATAATACAGCATCTCGTGGCAGGGAATCGTTGAGTAGCAGTAGGCCCTGGCTCCACGAGGGTTGCGTGCGGGGGAAAGAAAGGGGCAGTCGGCTGCTGTCCGCGGCACGCTCCATGCCGGTGGAGGTCCAGGCGCGGGGGTTGCTACCCCTACATAATGGACTCGAGAAAAAACAAATTTGTTTTTTACGCTCAAATAGAGAAACAAAATTGAAAAGGAAACTGTAATAAGACCGCCTCGTCGTCCACTGAAATGTTGTTTTTACATTTTGGCGTACTCAATCATGCATGCATTCTCATCAAATTCTGCGGCAGCTACACTGTTATTCCTCCCCGGTTCTCCGCAAACCAAGGACGAAGAATCGAAGGAAACTCCTATTTTCTGGATCCTTAAATGCGAATTTCGATCCTGAACCTCCCTCATGTCAAACTAGCGTGATTTTTATTGTTAATCATGCTTATAATATCACTCTAGCTTTCTTTGTAATTATAATAAAAATAACAAGGACAACAAAAAACGAATTAAAGTTTGATTAAATGGTCAACTAAATAATTAATATGTTAAAATTGTATTAAAATATTTATTGGACAAGTGGAGATAAAAAGAAACACGCAGAAAACAGATAGACGTGTCAATTTCTTTATGAGGAGCTAAATTAAAAAGTTGTCAGATATAAATTAGAAAAAGCGGAAGATATATACAGTGGGCGATCGGCGAAATAGATGTTTTAATTATAAAGCAAATGAAAGGGGCCAGGGGTGTTCGGGGGCGGAAATGAGAGAGAGAGAGAGACGGTGCGAGTGCGGGAGAGAGAGCGCGCGAATGGTCCGCGAGATTATTGATATTAAAACAAGTGAACGAGTGACAGTCAGCCTGATTTATACTCGCAATATCCTGGCGGGAAATTTAATTCCGTCTTAAAGATTTTTAAAATTAAAAAAGATCGTAATATAAATGACAGTGTTATGACAAGCGACGGTTCAAACGAGAGTTTTTAACTTTCATTATTAAAAAATATTATTTTGAAATCTGCATCTGAATGCACCGTTTGACTTATATGAAAAATTAAATGGGACGAGCGTCTGACATAAAACTCTACTAAATGCGCCGTGAGATTTAATTATTTCTGGCTACGCTCTCATCCAAGACCCAAGACTCTCGCATATTCTATGCGATTACGACTCGGAAAATTTGGCTACAAATTCATTTTATTGTTTCCTTTTTTAAGATGAGTAATTGCAATAGAGTTTTTTTATATGTAGATACTCATAGAAGGCATATAGTGGGGACATTGTACAAACTGGAATATAAGAAAGTGGGGCGAGGGACGATGGGGGTAGTAGCCGAAGAAACGTATAACTGTAATAACTTGTGCGGGGAAAGTCCGAAGGATTGAAAAGCAATTTCGCGAAAACAGTGGCGTCCGTCTCGCAACCCCAATCGATTTGACAATAGTAATAAGGCAAATGTGTTGTTAAGACGGGCACTATTTTTCTATTATTCGGGTTAATAGCTTTTTAAGGTGGCTTCTTGTAGAATAAAAGCTAAAGCCAATTAAGAGCATTAATTAAAATTTGACAAAAACCCGCTCGATTATAATGAATCCCGTTTGAACAAATTTGTGTGCAGGCGTAATTAATGGGAAATGTTATTAAAAATTAGCCTATTAAGGCTTTGAATGCTGATTTGCTGGAGAGTGAGCTCATCAAGAGGCTCGCAGGTCTAAATTAAGGTGAAATATCTCCGGGTTAATAAGTTGTTTGTCATAATTAATTTTTACATCATTACTCTCCGCAAGGTACTAACGAGATTATTATTAGTGTTCGCATTAATTGGGCATGTGAGGAACATAATTGTTTAGAAACGAGCTATCGACGGTGGTATCGGGTAAAGAACTCGCTTAAACGCCTTTAAACGATCGATGCGATACAATAACGATAATTCCCCGAATGTGCGCGGACGAAATTGGCCCCAATTAAGAAAGCAATTATCATTTTATTAAATTTTAATTATCTCGTCCCTAATGAATGTCACAAGCGCTAATCAAAACTTAAACACATTCGGCTTAATCGGATTGTCTCGAGTCGGGCAGGAAAGAACGAACAATTAAACGGTTCTACTTCGAGCCAGACTTAATTAAACCTTTCGATTATAAATTTTATAATTAATCTTATCTAAATAAATCTCAGAATGTAGCTAACGTGAGATTGACTCTCTGCATATCGTGTACGAGATGTGGAACAAGGTTGTCCAACTTGCGCCCCACAAGAACCGCGAGAAGCGGCGGATTGCCTCGGATGGCCACCCCTTCAGAAACAACCCCGGTGGTTCGTTCAATCCCCGTTATGATACATATACACAGAGTGAGCCTCGAAATACATATGCGACCAGATAGACGGGGCCCCCCTGTCAGTATAAATGCTGAGTTAATTGGATTTGTTTATGCGTGTGCCTGCGTCGGATATAATTTCCAGTGCCCCGGAATTGAATAAGCTTGTTTAGGGAAATCGTGCCTTTTTATTCCCCGTGCCCTAGCGGTTACATTTCACAACTGTAGTTGTTGCTGAATCGAACATGATTCACACCCTATTGACTTTTACACCTAAAACGTTTCTTCAACTTCTTGATTCAAATCACTTTTTAAATAATGCTTAATGCAAAACATGTCTCCTTAGGCAACAAATTACATAAATATTTGTACCTAGGTAATAAGTTTTAAATGCATTAAGAATATTCGAAGCAATACGTAGGCTAGTCTTAAGGCGATAGTAAATACATAGATCTGTAGCTACGTTTGATACGTTTATTCCCCGATAAATATTTTCAATAAGAGTTTTTGTTCCGAGAAACGCGCCAAGCGAGCCGTAAAATTACTTGCTCGTAATCAATTTACAAGTATATTGAAAATGTCTGTGAAATCTTATTGTTTTAGGTTTTGTAAATACGATATCGGGTTTCTTATTAGAAAACTCATTTTATATTTAATTTCTTTTTTCCCCGCTTCGTAAAATTTACTTAAGACTAACACATTCATCCGTCGATCTCGCTGCGGTTTCGATAGATTCTCAACGCGGTCCCGTAAGGATTTATTTATTATTTTATTCACCTCGGTGTTTGTCTGGCCGAATTCTTGCTCCTAAAGCGTTAAATAGAATTTGTTTTTAAAATAGTGCATGGAACGCCCCTGAACATTTACTTATTTACCATTAATGAGAATTTGAATGCGCTAATGCAAACCCAACAATATAAAACACACACGCACTACCGTTTTAATAGATTTAGGTGGTTCTAGATTATTACTTAACAACAAAAATACATTAATAGCGTACTTGATAACGATTGACAAATTTACGGTCTAAATCGTACATACAACAAAAACCCGCGGGACTATTGTGTTGCTTACTTTATTTCCACTGGTATCACTTTATTTCGTTCTCTGATGTCAAACTCCAGGAATTCCTAATTAAATAACATTTTCGTGCCGCTACTTAATATGTAGTAATTTCGTGGTGAATTGAAGTAGCCCCAGCACTGGTGAAGGTAGTTTTATATTATTCGCTCCACAAAAACGGAATTTTCTGCATCGGTACTCGATAATTTACGCTTGGGCAAACCACCTTATTATTATTATTGTGTAACTCCGGTTCGAACAATGCGTGCAAATGCCTCGCTCGGCATTATGTCAGTCGGGGAAAATTATTTATTGTTTATTTTTTTTACTTTGTTTCTTGTTTTGATCGGCTCTTGTATTACGTCACTGAATTACGCAAATCTTGCCCAAGATTTGCGAATGTAATTAACAGCTGATGTGGTCAGGTCAACTCTTGGAACTTTGTCAGAACGTTTTTGGATTAATAGGTTCCAAATCAAGTCTCTTAATTAGATCTTAATTAATATTCACGTTTTGAAATTTGGGATAATTTAATTTTTATTGATTTGATATTATTGCGATATGCAGGTGTGAACTATAGCTACATATTGCATTATGTATAGGTAATTTATTATTTTATTTTATATCGCTACAAAATAAATTACCTAGTTTAGATCTGTTCAACCTGAAGCGCCTGAAAGTACGTAAATTGTGCCTATAGGTAAAATATACCTTATATACCAGCAGGCACATTATTTTACAGATTGGCGCAGACTTTTATTTTAACGCCACTAGCATGTGATCCATATAGGTAATTTAACCGGCCGTTTAATTTGACCACGTCTGCACCCTTTATACATTAGTTGGCAGTACCGAGCAAAACAGCGCCGAACAGAGCTAGGGGCGTAATTAGAGAGCAAATTAGAGGGCAGCATGTTATAATTGGTTTGATTTGGAAGCGCAGGAAAAATAAATTGATAATTAAATATTTACGTTGGCCGGTGGCACGGGCGCTCTGTAAGACCTCGCTAATAAAACAGGCCCATGAATAATGGCCAATCCAGTCGGCCGGACGAGGAAAGCCCTCGACGCGAAAAACGCTTTTCTCTCTCAGATCGCTTGTCCCGCTGCCTGTTTTATTTTCCTTGGATAATTGCATTCACTGTGTTCAAATTGTTTCAATTAAGCCAAATTAGATTTAAATTAAGAAGCGTTAATTGATTTTTTTAATTTTTACGCGCCGACATGTGATAGTTAAAAACCTAATTTGGCGCAATTGGCGGAGGCGCGAACTTATAGCGTGGCATTTAGTACGTGCCTTCAGGTATCATTTGTTATAATAAAACTTAATAAAATTAAGTGATTTAGGAACCTAATTAGAGAGTGACGGTGCGCACGAAGGGAGGAGAATTACATTAATTTCAGGTGGTTATGGGGGAAACAAGGAACGGGTCCGGAATACGTATTAAAATTTGGTTCTCAAGACGGTTCTGGCTGCGGCTGCGGCCGCGGCCAACGTGATCCGAAGCGGCCGCCTACGTCACGAAACCAGCTGTCAAAGCGTCAACAAATGCACGTGGCTTCTCTTATTCGGTCGCGGTGGCGCGAATACTCTCGTCTCGTTTAATAAATATCCAATTAAAATAAGTACTAAATTACATTTTAACGCCGCTCCAGACTGTTTTTCAATTACGCTTATTATTGTGAGCAACCAATTGCTTGAAAATACAATAAATTGGGAACTCCCACGGCCTAAACGGTCGAATTAACCGAAATCCCATGCAATTTTCGTGCATTATTTCATTTTAACAGACTTTGAAGCGAAAGAAATACTGATCGGATTTTTGCTCGTTGACTTCCAGATAATGGTGTAACTATATTAATGACTGCGTCTAATTAAATAAATAAATGCAGAATAAGGAGAGTCGGCTGCGTATTCGCGCGATCGCGTTACATTCCAATTATCGCGTTGTGACAAAACAGAAACATTAGATAAGAACAGATTGCTGTTTGTTTTGCTCGCGTTAATTAATGCTGGGCAAATAAAATCGGCACTGCGATTTCATCGCGACCAACTAGGGGAGTTGTTGTAATTAATGCAAGCTGACTTACAGGTTTAATGATGTTGGATGAAACCACTCGACGATCGCACGAAAATCTCGGTGGGAAGTGGAGACCTTCACGAAATGTCTTCAGGCCGAAGTCTTCTGGCGAGAAGAACAGTTTGGATGACTTATCTTCCTCGCCTTCCAGCTTTCTTCACTTTGATTTAGAACCAAGAAAACTTAACTGAAGGAAATAATAATAGCAAATTTAAAAGATATTCACTAGAATCGTTTCTATTATGCGGTGTTAACTATCGGGTAGTTATCAAGTGGTGAATAGTCGTGTGAGAAAAACTGAGGGAAAGCGAGCGATCGAGTGAAGTGTCGCGCTGGTGGCTGCGTGTGGCAGACTGTTGTAATACAACCTCACAGTAGAACGATTCACCTCGGTCTGAAAGCTCGACTCGAGTGTCGCGGTCGCCGCTGAAGCCGGAGGAGCTTTGACAAACGCGCATCGGAAAAGCTCTGCCCAGTGGAGGGGGAGGCTCAACTGCTTGCACATGAGACAGTCGTACCGCCTGTCAGATACGTCATGTCAAATATTTGGACGTGCTTGAATGAGGGCTCGATGCTTAAAAGGTTTATTGAAAGTGTTGCTCTTCCTTGTGCTACAAGGGGGTGGATAGTTTGCTGGCTTGTAAATGTCTTGAATTAACTGCTGGGGGAGAGGGTGTATCTACTGTAATTCGATACACTCGAGGTAATACGTTGAAGAATTGGGTGGAAACAATAGGGTCCACTTACTCTAAGTTCAGTACAAATGAATATACAAGAGTCAAGATTCTACATTTTCAGTGCCCAGCAATGAAAATTCGTAATATTGGACTCAATATTTTTATATATATCTATTTTCCATAACTTAACAAATTAATTACACATTACTTAGGACATGTTTTTTGTGCAATGTAGCTTAGAGAAATTCCAATAAAAATGTAGGAAAAAGCAAGATGATAATTTATAGGTAAATATAGTTTCGGGTGATGTACATACAGGAGAGTTAAAATTGAATAATTTGTTTAAAACAAAGACACAAGTAAATCAATGTGTAGTAGTTATAGGTATCTTCGGCGATTGTGTTATATAGATATCACAGACCAGCGATTAAGATGATAGAGACTGCTTTCAGTGAAATGAAATACACTGTGTCATTCATATCAACTAAGACCAATGCTTTGCAAACATGTCTCAAGTGGAGTCAAAATTTCTGTCGACGTTCATGAATTTTCAACAATAACAACATTCAGTGACTACATAAGTTAAAACAAAAAAAAATACATCACCATTAATCAAATATTCATAATCTTCTTACTGTTTAGTTTGATTCCATCTAAAGGCTCTATTTACTCTGAATTTCTATGACCACAAGGCCGTACTGTAAAATTTAGGAGGCGCAGATTGTGGATCATAGATGAAATAAAAACTGTAACATGACCTCGTATTTTATAATAGTAAGGAAAGTACCAGTGAGTGGTACTTCGATTCAAGTAACTGTTGAAAATTGAATAGAAAGGGCATAAAAATATTTGAATCATAAAATTTACAAAGTTATAAATGCAGATATTCTGGACATTAGTACCATTATTCTCCACGAAGATTGCTAGTAAATCCAGCAACTTCTTCTGTTTTACGCATTTACACAATTACTATCTAAACATTTCTTTAATATGAAGTTATCGAAACTGTATAATAGATATGTAATCAAAGAAACAGATTCAACTGAAGCTTGATGAATGATTTCCACTTTCAACTAACGAGTTACAGACGTACTTCGCCGTATGTCACAAGTAAAAAATGTAATGTGCAGGTCTAAGAAAACATGTATTTATGGATCAGACTACGACCACTCAGTACAAACGATATGCGCGGCCAACAAAAAACAAACATTTAATTTTTCTCCGAGTGTACATACCTACACGCAATAATGTGCACGAAAAATCCAAACGTGGATATGGTATGATGGTAGAATAAGAATAAGAAGAAAATGTCGCCAAATCTAAACGATTCCCGATTATACGAAAGTATAAGGATATCGAAAACTTTTCTTTAATTGAATGAAATTAGATGTCTTAAAATTAAATTAAATTAAAGTAAAACATTATTAATATGTTTATTAATCACCTAAAATAGTGAAATTATTATTCAACCATAAGATTAAAATTATTACCTATAATTACAATATGTATTTATAACGTTAACAAACCTAACCGCCTTGCGTCGCGCCAATTCGTTCGAACTTTCTTCACAAACTGAACGAGTTTTCGAGTAGAATAAGTCATTCAACGTTCAAAACTAGTCATTTAATGAATCAAAGCATAATTTCGAAGCCAGGGCGAGACCGAGGGGTGGCGCAAAATAAATCATAATGTAATTTGATTAAAAAGTAATTCCATTATTGTCTAGCCGGTGCATAAAAGTCGCCGAATTGCACAATACAATATCATTGGACCGCAGACCGACACAATGAGGTGGTGAATGCCGTGTAATGGGGGGTTGCGCGCCCAGATCATCCCTCCAACGGTTCCCACGATCTACCCTTCATCTTTCCACAGCTTTCTGGCCACCGGACGATTCCAAAGAATTGTCCTCTGTCTTTATAATAATCTTATTTAATTCTTGGCATGGTCTGCTAAATGCAAGGAGGTTAAAAAATTTAAAAATATACTAAAAATGACAAATTAATAAACAGAATAAAACCCGGCATGAAAGCAACATTATTAGATAAGTGCCTATAGTTAATTAATACCAAAAGGAAATAAAGGACAAGCGAATAAATGGCAAACGAAAACATATTCCCAAAGAGAAAAAAAATGGCAAAAATCATCGTATATAAAGTGAATGTACCGCAAAAGAGAAGAACTATAAAAAGAGAATCACTTGTAAAAGAGAATAAATGACAAAAGAGAATAAATGGCAAAAGAAAATAAATGACAGATGTTAATAAATGACAAAAAGCATAAATGGCAAAAGTGAATAAGTGGCAAAAGTGAATAAGTGGCAAAAGGGAATAAAAGGCAAAAGAGAATAATGGCAAAAAAGGTTAAATGACAAAAAAACCATAAATGGCAAAAAAGAATAAATGGCAAAAGTGAATACACGGCAAATGTAAATATCAGCAAGAGCAAAAATATGGGAAAGTGGCCTATTCATGTGTCAGAGGGTGGGTGCGGTCGTGGGCCCCGAATAACGAATGGGGTGAAACTATGAAGTATCGTCAAAAAATTAATTAAAGAAGTGAGAGGCAAGGTTGACGTTTAATTTAATGATAAAACAATGTAGGGAAGCGCAGAACGCGGACGCTGCGAGCGATACCAAAATTTTTTACATTTGGACGCTCAATTTACCAACTGTCAGGCGGCCCGATAAGAAATATTAACTTTTTTCGTTCTAATTGGAATCGAGCTTCGTGGAAATTTGATTCTGTTTCCTACGAACAATCGCGCTATGTATTTTAATGAGATAAAATATTGTTCACTGCCTGTACCCTCCGTCCAATAATCCTATTTACACAAGTTTACATTTATCATTTATCTAATTGTTTTGTCTTTGCATTTCCAGAATGTTCGGCATATAATATGTCGCCGTGTATAACGGGATATGACCGCGTAAAGTAAATGGGGACATCCTAGGGTAGTGTATATGAAAGTAAGTTTCAGTGGAGCATGAGTGGCACCCCATGGCCATCATGGGATAAAAATTAATGCGCTCAGTAAACAGGGTGCGTCCTCTTCAAATACGGGCGGCAAACAAAACGCGTCGCGGGTGAATGACAACAATGACTGAACATTAGTAAAGATTATTATAATTTGCATCAGCTTGAAGAATGAAATGGCTCGAAGCATTGAACCGTAGATTATGGGAGAGATCTGCCACCGATAGGCGACACGTGACCACAGTAGCTGCGGCTACTGATAACGACAGGTCACGTGGCCTCACTATTGCCCATTCAAGACTGATTACACACAGTTGATGCTAAGCAAAGGGTCCACCCTTGGTCCTGCTTGGCTCTGCATTCTACGCCATCTCGATAACTCGAACGCTTAATAAATAACCCTATATGAAATCTAGACAGAAAGAGGACGCTTATAATAGTACACTAGGAATAAATGACAATTGACAGTTTTGACATTTCCCGGCAGGATTATATCGATATCTAAAAATGATTATTCATTTATTAACCCTACCTTCTTGTTCTGTAAAGGTTATGTCAACTCACCTGCGAACTTCCAGGTTTTTCTTTAATGCCGGGTAACAGCCAACGATATTTATGCTAAAGCAAAATTATATACGAAATATACCTTCTGTTTACACGGTTTTCTTCAATTTTAACGCAAAACTAGCTGAAAATATCAAAAGAAATAAAGTCGACTTTTAAGCATCATTGTGACAATCTTTTCTAGATCACGGATCGGTCGGTACTGCAGTCGCCTACATAGGAAAGGTAATTTTTAGCAATTGTTAATATCAAACTTAATCGCGCGAAAAAGGCGCATTTGAAAATTATTATGAATTTTCTTTGGAAATGTATTTTAAGAAATTCTTGTATGCACTGATTCCGGAATACTCTGCACACGTTATTAAGTAGATTTCTCCGATTATTAAGACTTCTAAAATTTAATTATTGCAACAGCGTGACCTCAATGTTAACTATTTTTCTATTTATTTTTATGGTGTAATTTTTATATTTTCTTAAATGTAAGAGCACGACTAATTACCCCTCTTTAAAAATTAATAATCTCACCAAAAACTTCGGCGAATAGCAAATATACATACAGAGAACAACAACAAACCGCAACTCTTACTTCGTTCTCGGGTTGCAGTTTGCCTCGAATATAATATGGATATTGATACGTAAGGGTATCAGATTATATTCTGCTACCACGACTAAATAAAAATAGTTTTTAAATGTTAACTAACTAAAACTAAATTAATTTTTTTAACTTATGCGTACTCGGTACGAATTAAACAATTTTTTTTCGATAATTTGTAGAATAAAGTGGTAATGTAATTTCGTTTATTAAAAATGATTATGTCATTAAATAATAAAGTATACGTTTTTCTCGATCGTTAAGTATCTCAATAACGTCTAGGCAAAGGTAATTTATTTATAATCCAAAGTGCGACCACGATAAATAAATCAGGTGTATATAATGTCGTGTGTGGTAAGTTATGTAGCTACACATGGTCCATGTAGGGTACATAAAGTTCCTTCAACGTGAAGGAAAAGCATGATAGAAATATTTTCCAACTTGTTTTAGGCATTCGAATAAGTTCGCAAAGGAATACCTACACGCAAATATGCTTTGAGTCTGCATAAATGCCCCTTTAGTTTTGCAAATATCACATGTTGTATTAAATTAGAATTTAAGGGTCGCCGTCGCCGCTACATCTAAAATACTTCCAGTTAGGTACGCATAGTTCCGACAATTACATTTATTGTACGAAACGCAAACTATGCCGCTCATTTTCTGCATTGGAAGTATGGAAATATGTGGCCTGGCTTTTCTAGATCACGCTCCCGTACTAATGTATAAAACAGGCAGTAAATGCGAAGCGGAAAATACTTTCCCGAACAAAATTAGGCGTTTTGGTGCCAACACGAATGTAATTGGCCAGCACGAATTTTTCCATGCGATTTTTTCCGCGATTCTTTTTAAATGATAATACGTTTTGTTCATACTTCAAACGAAATTAACTGATTGCGACGAGCGCATTGTTCTCGCGAATCAATCCAATTACATTCAATAAAACATATCTATTTTCTATAATTAACTAAATAAAATGTTTTGTTCGGCGCAGAATAAACAAAAAGTTTTAATTTACAGTGGATTGATTAATTTTTTATTCGTCGGACAAAGCTTTAAAATATTTACCGGAATCGGGCATTGCGGGACGGACGCGCCGGGGGAAAATAAAAACAAAGGACCTCATAAAATAATAAAATATTTAATTAATATCACCAATTGAATAGAAAATAGCGCACGCGCCAGAATTAAACCGGAACAGTTGAATTTCCAAACTTTTTTGCCCTCTTTTCCACTTGTAGAAAATCGTTCAGTTTCAGAGAAAGATTTAAAAGTTATTTGTATTGAGATAGCATTGGCATTTTTGGTTTATGCTCGAGCTTTATTCCGAGTCGTGGTGTGGTGGCAAACCTGATGGCCCAACAATCCCTGATTTTATTCGGTAGATACAGGGACGACGGCACCGCGAGCTTGCGGGTTCTGTGCCAAATGACGGTCTTAATTCTTTTTCGATAGAAACCGCAGTATTAAAATAAAATTAACCCCCCCTATTGCCGCTGAACGATCCCCCGGAGGGCTGGAGACATCGAACACGCATTTTTAGTGTTCGAATTTCCTACTTTAAATGTGCAACCATCTAAAAGCGGGACCCAGGAAATAAATTATCGGTGTTTGGGGGTTGAATGAATAACTGTGTTATTTCCTACGTAATACTCGAGGAAATGAGTACACGCGGTTTTACTTTCGGCTTTGGGTTAAATAACTTTTATATAAACACCTATTATGAAAAATAAAATGTATTTGCTTCAATAGTGTCTCTCAAAATATAAAATTAGATACCTATACTCCATAAATTTTAGTCTGTGAATTTTGTGTTAAGCCTATACGTCATCATCGCTCAAAGTCATTAATAACTACTTATTATGTATTTACCCAGAGTAAAATCAATGGTATGATTAGAGCGTCAGTTTGGTTCGTCTGAAAAGAAAGGTCGCTCATCCCTGAAGTAAAGTTTGTAGTTTGCAGCACACCTCCAACTTGTAAGCCGCATTAGATATGCAAAATATGACGGTGTATAGATACGTTCGTACCCCGAGCCATATTGCAAGTAAGCGCGAGAGGAGGAGGTTGTGGCAGAAAGTGGGTAAGTAGCTGGGGAATTTGAGGTTTGCAAATCACGGATTACGAACTTACGTTTCGAAGTTCGAACCTCAGGGGTGTAATCTATCGGGCGACCCTCCTTGCGGCCATTAGACGACTCCTGCAGCACTTTCGGAACTCTTGGGATTGACCCATTCGAATATCTAAGTCGTTTCATAATATCATTTATCATTGAGTTATGCCTGGCCCAAATCAGGATTTAGGTGCAGCGGATCGAATTAACCCAAAGGGTTGCTTATGCACCACCGCTTGTCCCTGTCCCATTTTACACAGACCTCTCTCTAATTTATTAACGATTTCCTTCTGGAAGCGGAGTTATTCCTGAAGGACTAATAAGGACGGCCTATAAATTTCAATTGGCTTTACAACAAACACGGATCAAAAAGCGCTAACTAGGATCAAATAAGCAAAGTAGGATGGAATATACAAATATTTTTAATTTTATTATAATAAAGTATCAGA
>JAWQRP010001333.1:0-19715 GCA_033557875.1 Quadriops clusia | reverse complement strand
ATGCATTTATCAATATAAGATAAGTTTACTAGTATGTAAAATACTTTTAGCTTACAACATTCTGAAACGGTTTAACCAAATACGATGAAACTTCGGGAACATAAAATGTATCGATGAAACTAGGGAACGAGCTACTTTTTAGATCCAAATCAGAAAAAACATATTATATTTAATTTAAAAAACTTTTTATTTTTTTACTTGATTCTAGCAATGTTATTATGTTAATTCATTCAAAAAGTTTTTTTGTTTTAACATTAATTTAATTTTAAAATCAATTTTAATGGAACTAGTTTATAATTCGCGCTAGTCGCAACAGTTCAACGGTTTTGTCCCAGATGGCGTTAGGGTATAAACCTCAGCCTGTGCCTCAACCTTCCTGAGTAGGATAGTATGCCGACTGAACTGAACTGATCCGGGTTTCCCGGAGATTCGACATAACGGGGGCCGACTTAACGAGGTTGCACTGTATTCAGAAACGAGTTGGGGTGTGACCTTGTAAACAAGCAATGAAACAGTTACTCCTGGAAGAAAACAAGAATTGAGAACTTACTTCAACACTACCTCAAAAGATGGTTTGAGTCAACGGTGTGAGCGATAAATGCGCCCCCTTACATCGTCTATTGGCAATACGCTCATAGACCGCAGCGTTAAGGATTTAAAAATTTATTATATTTTTGAATTGAACTAATTTGGTTGTATTCTGTTTTCATCGTCATTCTGAACTAATTCGTATTTTGTGTGTCTGTCTCTCTAGAGGCCTGAAGATGCTGGTGAAGTCAGCGAAACCGGTTGCCTAACGATAAAAAAAAATCCTAACCAAGAAAGTACATTTTATTTACATCCATAAAACTCATCTTGATATTGGTATTTTTCCTCAATTACAAAGGGTATTTGAATTCTTGAAATGGACTTTAAGTTAAGACTTGAATCATTATTTGAAAGAAAAAAAACTGACAGTAGGAAGTAAGTTGATGGAATACAAATTAAGTGGTATTCCTATTAACACCAACAATTTTATCTTTATATGAAAAGGAATTTTCTAAAATTAGGAATAATATGCTCGTATTAAATTTGATTAAAATTCCTTATGCAAAGAATGGTGGTGCTATTTTTTGCTGAGACAACAAACGTAATGAAATTCTTTGGTATAGTCTGCTGCATTTTAATTAATTAATACTATAAAAATGCTTTACTTGACAATATCTAGAGATAATGATTTCATATATTTTCATAAATTGTTTATTAACGAAACGAAAGATGTTAAATTAAAAAGGGAAAATCAACTTACCAATCGTCGCAAGCAGCCGTTATGCAAGGAAAGAAAAGTTTGAAAGAAAGGAAAGATTACATAGCCTTTCTCGAATTGGCAGTTGATCCCAAAAAGTGGGCTGTATTGTTGATATTCTTTGAATTTGGCAAAAATGTCTTTAACAGCACTCGACAATCACTATCGACACGAAAAATGCCAATGCAAAGAAATGAACTTTAACCGCAAAACGTGGCTATAGCGAATGGGCACATATTGCCACTTCAAAAACTAACGACACACTTCTTGGAGAGTGCGAGGAGAAGTTCCCATGCGCACCAACCGCAATAATACCAAAACAAAAATATGTCCCTAACATTTAAACATACCAAAAATAATTAAAACAAAGCCAAACCAAAACAAACTATACAAAAGTAACAAAATTATTTTTTCCTCACTGATTACGCATAGGGCAACGTTTAACTAAGGATTTCGCAAACGACCGTCCACCCTAAAAAGACCACGATCATCAAGAAAGGGGATCAATTTACGCATTGGCTTAGAACAATCATGCAACTCTTGCTCCTAAATAGGACCCATTCTATTTCCTTTCTTGCTAACAAATTTAAGACAATAAATTATTATTCGTTGTATCTTCAGCTCCACAATATGACCCACTCTATTTCTTTTCTTGCTAACAAATTTACAACAATAAGTTATTATTCGTTGTATCTTCAACAAAAAAGAAAATGTATTTAATACAAACTAAAAAGTTTCGACATAATTTCTACCTATAGGGAGATGATTTAATCCAAGTCAGAACGACTCGTGAGTCCGACCACATTTGTGATTAGAATATTCTAATCTTATCAACCGCAACTAAATCAAAATAATTCTTCTGAACTATCTGTACTAATTTTGATAACAATTGAGCCGCGCAAACCTCTAACCGAGGTTGGCGTACAACAACAATAGTTGTATTGAACCGTCAGAGCCCAGCGATCTACAATAAATGACAACAGCAAAACCTTTCTCATAGAAACCATCTGAACATGACGATTGATGACGAGGTTCGAAAGCTCGCCCAATTGGGATTGATACTTCGGCCACAATTTCAATATATCAACAATAGGGGTTTGATCCCAATCTAGGCTTAAAGTCTATAACTGCTGCATCAAATGTTTGGCAACAAACCGGCGCGGCGATAAAAAAATCTACAGGGTCAAAAATCCTTGCTAACACCGTGAAAATATGTACTGCGTTTACTGCAACCTATACTAAAGAGCTTAAATCTATACGAAATCTGATCCGACGAGATACTGGGAACCAAACCAATTCTAACACTTTAATTGACCGATCTAGTGAAGTCAACGATAATTCAGGACAATTACTTTCAACGGCACAACTTCCTCAAGTGAATTATATCCACTCACCACATCATCCACATATAAATCGTTTATCAAAATGTCTGATGCGCGAGGCCACTTCTCCTTTTCCAACAATGCTGACTTCTGGACAACTCTTAGCACTAAGTACAGTGATGACGAAACATCATCCGTGATAGTTTTTAGACGATAATCTTGTATTGGCTCATCGGGGGCATTCCTGTATAAGATGCGCTGAAAATCCTGATGTGATGGATCAACTAGAATTTGCCTATACATCTGTTTCGCATCAACCGTGAATGCCACTTTATGAACGAGAAAATTCAATAACAGCGAAAAAATACCTCTTTGTAGTTTAGGACCAGCGAACAATATCTCGTTAAGAGACTGTTCTCTGCTTGTTGGCTTATTAAAGTCAACATCTGTCGAAAGGTGTTGCCAGCTATTAGTATTAATATACGAGGCGGGTGATTTTGAATAAATAGTTGAAACTATAAGGGCATTGAACTTTAATGGTGCTATTCTGAACTTTCTTAGCAACGTCGACGTATATTTACGCGGTTATGGGTTACAGAGGTTCGAGCTACATCGCGGTGCAATTTGCTATTCTGAAATCGCCGACGTAAATATTAGAACTACTGTCGACAGTTCGCATCGCAACTAACTTCTCTTCGAATAAATACAATGCGCTTATTGGCTAACTGTGTTTTTTGACAATTATTTTATGTACGTCAATTGCGCATGCGTACCGATCACTGTAAGATATCCGTCGAGTCTCTTCGTGGACGGAACTCGACATTTCTGCTACAGCGGTCGTAACTCATATCAGAATCTCGTTTTTTTTGTACATGGCTGTAACTATGTGAGATACGTCGCGATGCGAACTGTCGACAGTAATTCTAATATTTACGTCGGCGATTTCAGAATACCAAATTGCACCGCGATGTAGCTCGAACCTCTGTAACCCATAACCGCAAATACACGTCGACGTTGCTAAGAAATTTCAGAATAGCACCATTAGTGGTTCTTCCTCCTTACGACGGAAATGTAAAAGTGTTTTATACCTAAATTTACTCAACTTTCAACACATTTTGACTCTATAGTGGTCCGCGAAATGACCCGAAAAACAAACTAAACATACCCTCAAGCGCTTCACCACAGTAAACCTTTCCACATTTTATATTAAGTCTGACAAAAAACGACGACGAATGACTTTTTCGTAAATAACCTTGTTTGCCCTTGGCCAGAGATAGAATCCATTAACAAGAGTGTGAACACGACAAAGTCCCACTCATCAACAGGAAAGTTCTGCCGTTTTCACGCTGACAAATTCTCCTGGAACGTATTGAGAAGATTTCTGAACGCCCTTGAGGATTCAGACGTTACAGGAGCACAATGCAAAATGGCATCTAAATAAGCCGAAGCTAACAACCCCTTATTTTGGTAGCTTTTAATGAATAAATCAAATGCGATGTCATAATTGGCCTCAGAAGGTAATGGGTAACGATTTAACATGATGCAAAGGTGCTTTTCCCAGAAACGATATCAAATACTGAACATTCTCTACTTTGGGTAACCTCGAATTGTGCACTAAAGATGAAAACAAATTAAAAAAATGAAGGCCATTCCTTCAAGTCTCCAAAGAAAGTAGGAAAACTAATATTAGGATATTTAAAATGAATCCCACCAGAAATGGGAGGATCTGGGTTACTAGTTATTAAATCTGAAGTTGTATCTCGAAATATACTTACTCTTTATTGAGAAGAACATATCATCCACCTTTTCTAACTCTGATTGTCCATCTGCGATATTATATTGATTTTTATCCTCATCCCCTAACAATTCACCTAAGACCGTACTATGAGCAGGTTCATACTCTTTATAGGATGATTCCAAATTCTCAAACCAAAGACAAAGTTCTCACCGCTTATGCCAGTTTCAATAATGGCGCAATTCTACGCTTCTCAGTGGAGCACAAAACAAAAGGCTGTTTTTAAACCCATAACGAAAAGCTAATTCGATAGCATAAACCAAACAAACCAACTAGGCTCAATACGACCCTGAACAAGCCTAAACTCGACAAAAAGTTGATTCGCACAACGACAAAAAACCGTATAAACGCACGATAATTTATACGTTTTGACATGAAAAAATTTCGACAAATATAATTGTACCATTCGAAATCACCACGTAATAATTACCACGACACAACAATAATAAACCGCAAGTGAAGTCAAGACCGAATTCAAATAACGCAATTCCAGTTGCACTCGTTACACCAATTGCATCGGGTGCATTCGGCTCGAAGGATCAAAAAACGAAAGATGATAAATTAGAAAGGGGAAATCAACTTATCAATCGTCGCAAGCAGCTGTTATGTATGAAAAGGGAAGTTTTAGAAAAAGAAAGTATTACGTAACCTTCCTCGAACTGGCAATTGATCCCGAAAAGTTCAAAGCTATCGTTAAAACATTAATCTGCTCACTAACTACAACTAAATAAACTTACACTCGTGTAAGAAAAGAACTATAAAAATTTTAATAATTAAGGATTATTAATAGTTTCATATTCATTTTTTATATTAAAATAATTTTTTTTTCAATTCTTGACGATATTATGTAAATTCGCAGGTTTCTTAAGTAAAATATGAAAATTATCAGAGGAATTTTCTAAAATTAGAAATAATATGTTCATATTAAATTTGATTAAAATTCCTTCTGCAAAGAAGGGTGGCGCTATATTTGCTGAGACAAACAAACCTAATGAAATTCTTCCGCTGTCACTCTTAATTTTGACTCATTTTAATTTGTTAACTCAATAAAAATGCTTTAATTGAAAATATCTACTGATAATGATTTTGAATATATAAATAAATAAATATAATAACTAGTTTTAAACAATTTATTGTCGGGTCGATTTCTTTAGAATAACCTTTTTTACACATTTCTTTTTTTCATTTTCAGGTAAGTCCTTGCCACAAAATTGGATTCACACAAGCCGTTACCTTCAAGTAGAGGCGGTGAGTTACACAGTAAAAAATTGCTGTAAATTAACAACATTAAGCGTTGTAAAATATTACAAAAAAAATGTAAAAATACATAATTATAGCAATTTTACTACAAAATGAAAATATTATGTAAATATACTAAGATTGGTGTAATATTACGAATATTTTGTGAATTTACTGTCCCGAAAAGAAAAATGTTGTAAATTTACATAACTTCTGTAACATTACAACAGAAATTTCAGTGGTTGTAATTTTACAAATGTATACATTACATAATTAAGTGCAGAAATTTTCCAAGTGTTGAAGCAACATAGCAACATAGAGGGCGCACTGTGCTATCGCTGTTGCGATATCTCTATCTTCAAATAAAGAAAACCGCATTACAACTTTCGATCGGGAGTTTGAGTTCTCCTCAAGCAGAAACTTTTCTGTACGTTAAGCTCTCAATTTTAAATCGGAAAAACGATGTTTTAAAAACAAGAAAGTAAAATGTTCACTTCAGTACTGCCTTTTTACAACCTGGAAATGTTATTTTATAAATTTATAAAGTAATTTTAAGAACATGAAATTATAAATTTACAACCGATTAATGGTCCACTTACAAACTCAATTGTAGTTTTGCTAACTGAAAAAGTACTTTTACAACCATGAAATTGTAAATTTACAACTAATCATTGTTCCATTTACAAACTCGATTGTAAGATTGCAACACAATTTTTAATCATTTAAATGTGTGCTTGGGCATGCGATTTAATGAAAGTACTTCCTTTGACGTTACGTCACATTTATTTCGAACTTTTTCACGTTTTAAAGCTTTCACATTAGCTGAAGAGTCGATAGTTTTTAATCGAGTGAAAATGTGAAAAAGGTCGAAATAAATGTGCCGAAACGTCAAAGGAAGTACTTTAATTAAATCCCATACCCAAAAACACATTTAAATAATTAACCACGAAGGGATTAAGAACATTGAAATTATTCAATTTTTAATTTTCCATTTAAGGTAGTGCAACCACTTTCGATCAAACTTGGATTATTACAACTAGTGACGTAATGTTACAAGTCAATGGAATTTTACAATGCCAGGTTTTGGCAACTAACTTGCCAGTGCCTGGCGTTGTAACTTTACAGCAAAATTTTTTACTGTGTATGAGACTTGAATCTTTTCCTAATTTCCCCTACATAATGCAGTTTATTTCAAATTAATCCCGCCGAGTTATACGAGATTTTTTGAATGTCATATCTTGCCCTAGTTAGTAATTTGTTCACGCTCTAATCTCGTCTAACCTCAGCTTGCCCTGAAAAATGAGAACTACTCTTGCTGCTTCTTATTTGGACAATTCCAAGTTGTGCAATAAGCCTTAATTGATGAGGCTCTGCGCTGTACTCTATAACCCTCGGCGTAGTAAATTACCTTCCTTGAAACCCACAATGAAAATTCCAAAACGGTTAGCACGAAATTAAGTGGCATCGCGAAAGCTGCGGAAAATGGAAAACTTCCCTGGACTGAATTGATTCCGATGCATGCAAACAAGGAAGGTATAATTTCGTTGCCATTAGATTAAAATGTATGTTTAGTTTAAATTATTTGTAGTTTAAATTATGTATAGTGTAAATTATATGTAGTTTAAATTTATTGTAATTTAAATTATGTATAGTTTACATTTTAATTAAGTTTAAATTTATTTTTAGTTTACATAATATAGAGCTATATAACATGAACAAGTACCTATACATACATCCATATGTAGGTATCTAGTTGCATTTGCGCTTTCTATGTGTATTTACAAGGCAACGGACAGCATAAAGCATCTCTAAATAAAATTTCCATATACGTGACCAGTTTGGAAATGCAGGGAAATCCTTAACGCGTGCTCCAGTAACATGTAATCGCTTTGCGGAATAACCTTCATAGTAGGTCATAGTTAGACATCGAATATGTGCGGTAAGCACGAAGAGAAAAAAAATTAAATCAAATAAATATTTAACTAAATTTTTTGCTTTAGATATGCAATTATTTCCTCTCAGCGTGCACATCGACGTCTCCAAAACCGAAAACAATTCAAACAGGAATAAAGTACACTTACTAAACAGCATCGGAAAAGATCCCATCGCCTAATTAAGTTTCCTCGGTAAAACGGGAAAATTTTTAAATTGATCCTGAAATTGCTTCATCGTGGGAATATGCTGGTAGGTCGCTGATTCCTCTTTCATGGCCTAAGATAAAATTCAGCGCCCGCTTTAGTGATGATTGGGAAATTACTTGGGGGTTATTAATTCGCGTTTCCCTTTGATGTTTTTTCTTCGGAGTTCGCTGGGTACAGCGTAACATAAAACGCCGATGGAGCCCTATTCGGGGCATTAGTAAATCCTTTGTCAAATCGATATATATCAAGCTCAGCAAGAAACCGTTGCTTTCGTCCTCATCTTAAACGTCGTTATCTGCGCTAGAACCTAATAACCTGGCCTTAGCCCTGTAAAAGCGAAGGCTCCGTCGCTTGCAAGACAAAGGGATTCAGAAAGTAAATAAATAAAAGGCCCTCCAGGATGGAACATTAGGGAGCAAATATCAGTGCGTAGATAAGGTACAATGTCGAACGGAGGCGTAGCTTGAATGACAAGTGGGATATAACACGAGAAATGACTTCATACTCTTCATCAGAAGTTATTTTCCCAGTTCCCTTAATGCTCGCTTCATCACCGATTCTCCCTATTTTTAGATTCACCTTAGCCGTCTTGTAATACACAATAATGCATTGTCAGTTAATTGATATTCATACAATGTTCCCAAGCAAAAGTTTTAATGGTAAGCTGCGAAAATTCGTATGAGCTAAATCAGTGGGCTCATTAATATGCATTGGCGATAACATGAGGAACTCCGAAGTTTCGTGGCATTATACTTATTAATTTCAATCTGTATACACGGGCAGAGTCAAAAGTAAGTCTCAAAAGTAGATTTGCATGAATTAACTAACATGGCTTGTTATCTACACGCGATTGCATTAATTCGTTTAAGAATTTCTGTTGTAAAGCAAAGTCTTCCCGCTCTTAATATATTATTAATACTCATTTGTTCAAACTTTACTTGCTGCTGCTTAACTCCCCAACTTTCCAAGTCATCTGTGCGTTAGGGTAAGTCAATTTACCACTTGCTCTGGATAAACTTTATATCACTGCCTGTTAACTTAATTTCGAGATTACAAAGGTACTGTAATTACTTGACCGAGAAAAGTTTCCTCTCTCTTCTTCTGTTGCAACCAGGCCAGGGTTTTTAGCGTAATTATTTTATGGAGACGTCCGAGTTTGGTTTTGATGCTACTAGTTTGTATCTGAACTGCAAGCTTGAATTTGAAGGTACAAGTTTGTATTTAAAGCTACAAGTTTGTATTGAGGCTACTAGTTTGTATTTGAAATGCAAGCTTGAATTTGAAGCTACAAGTTTGTATTTGAAGCTACAAGTTTGTATTGAGGCTACTAGTTTCGATTTGTAGCTGCAAGTTTGAATTTGAAGCTCTGAGAAGTGGACGCAGGTGCACTGATTTCTTGCAGAACGTTTTGCATATAGATATTCAATATTGTGCCCTTTAAGGCTTTCAGCCGGCCAAGTAGAAATTCAGGAACTGTGCAACTATATCTCTCGTTGCATATTCCCAGTTGAACTGAAAATTCCTTGCTGGTATTGGAATTTTTTGAGGTAAGCTCTCTTTAGCCTAGAGCGAGTGGCATCGTGTGCTGGTGGAATATATCTCTTTGATTTTAAATCTGAACGGAAAGTGATCATTACCAAACTAGGAAATTAATAAATCAATTAAAGAGATCCTTGTATAGAATTATTTATTGCAACCGGTTTCAACCGCCTCTCGCGGCCATCTTCAGGCGCAAAGTCTTAATTATGTACAGTTTTTGGAGGTCTAAAATTTTAACTTTGTTAGTGTTTGCTAATATGTTCACTACTGATGCTGTGCATCGATAGACCTCCAAAAACTGTACATAATTAAGACTTTGCGCCTGAAGATGGCCGCGAGAGGCGGTTGAAACCGGTTGCAATAAATAATTCTATATAAGGATCTCTTTAATTGATTTATTAACCTGATACATGCCTTGTGGGGTTCCCACTTTATCATAGGAAATTAATGTTTATTGCATGGATAGAATGACAATAGTAGTTTTTTCTATTATTAATCCGATTTCTTGAGAAAAAAAGTGCAACTTAATAATAGTGATAAATATTAGACCTTGCTAATTTCATTTGTTGGCACAACAAAATAGCAAAATTAAGACCAAAACTGGCATCCTACATAAGACGCACAACAAATATTATGAACAAACGTCTATTCTTCCGTCTTCAAATTATAAACAAAGAACATCTTAATAACAAAATATTCCTGGCTTTTGGTCATCACTTGTTTCTTTATAAGAATATATTTTTGTACTCCTATCAAATTGAATAATATAACATAAAATTAATTTACAAGTGCAACAAAAAAAGATCTCAAAATAATACGACTGGAATCGTTGCAAACAGGTACATAATATAATTCTGAGAGATATACTTGTATATAAGTGCAGAATATTTATCAATAAATAGATATCCCTTATTCATTGTATAAATTGACAAGTTTTACCTATATTATCTAGTTTTGACTAATGTTAATGTGAAATATATCACACCAAAAATATTTATACTAAACCGAGAAGTAAGAAATTAATTCATTCCTTGTGCTTTTGATCATTCAACGGCTAGAGCTCCTACTTGTTGTACCTATCTCGTAATCTCCCAGATAGAAAATGTTATTCGACATGATAAATGCCAGAAGAGCTTCTCAGCTCTAAGGGACAAAACTGATTATTTGCGCGAAATGTTTGAATGCATGCAAGGGCGAAACTGATCGAACAATGACGGTGCTTGTCGCAATGTTTGAATTCAAAATAATTTGCACTTACCGCGGACGAATGGATTTCTGCAACAGTTTCATCGCTTCTTTGGCATTATTCTCTTTTCAATACGGTAGGTCAAAATTCCTCTAAGTGTTAAGTTACTCTAGCGTCTACTTTCGATTCTTGAACTGCCCAAGGTAGATGTCCCTCCAGATGTGACTCTTAAGATAGGAATGCATCAGATACAATTCCTGTTCAAAGCCGAAGAACGAACATTTATTACGTTCGAATAAAGTGCCTCCTCACGAAGCATTACATCCTGCACAATGAAAAAACGTAACAGGTAAGAAAAGAGCACCTTGGGAAATTTTATGAACATGATAAATTCCCTATCTTTCCCTAATACAGAAGGTTTAAGCCTCGGCAGACATTTCGCAAGTAGATACTGTGAAGAAGGGTGGTGAAACCGAGCTTCCCCTGGCGGCGCGCCGGTGAATCTTTTATAGGATAAAAATTTTAATATAAAATATTGCGTTTATAAGTGCATGATAAAGGCGGGCTTCCCATTTTAAATGCGCTGTATTCTCGTGAATTAATGAAAGGGATCCAACATAATCTAAAAGTAAGACGTCGATCGTTGGATGGCACCAACAATGCAGACCACTTTGCAGCACTCGGGGATCGTGCTTTTACCAAAGTCTTCAATATTTAGAACATAATAAAACCTTTCCCTCCTATCCTGCGGGATTTAAGCCTGCTCTGCGTTTACTGCGGGAAGATTCCGCGACCTGAATATCGAAGTAGGCTGGAAGAGGACAGTTGCCACGCAGTCTGCGCTACAGGCAATTTTTTCTTGCAATTGTTCATGAAATTTCCGCGGAGGAGTGATACGTCACAAGAAGTATGATTTACAGTTATATGCGCCCGTCTAACCTTGCTGAATTTTGATAAAAGAATTTGCTCTGGAATCCCTCCAATAAAATATGGACGAGCTTTTTGCGGAACATCTGTCCAACTTCTAAATTATGCCGCTGGATAAACAGAAGACATTTTGGCGGAGCTACTGCTTTTGTCAAATTCACTTGGTCCGAAAATTGAATTATATAGGGTATTGAAAGTGTGGATACCTTTTTCGCTATTTTCTATTTTTTCGCTTTCTGCATTTTGATACTTGCTTCTCGTATTAGAAATACGTTTTTATATTTCAGTCTCTTGGATTTTTCCAACTACAAAAAATAAATTCTAACCATTTTGTGTTTTAAGTTGTAGGTATATCCTACATCTAACAAGTCTGAGTAATAACAGTTTTTATAGCCGTAGTAAATTTATTGAAGTTATAGAGGTAGACCGTTAAGGACAACACTATTTCCAGTGACATGTCTCCCCCGTGAGTAAGTTAAATATATTTTATGTCTTGGGCAAGTTTACAGTTGTGGTGGAAGTCCGTTTATTCAGTTAAGGTAGTTATCATGAACATGAAGATAAAATAAAGTTTAGGGTATTCTCAGGAGTCATATTACGTCTTCCTTATCCAAGGACGCCCCTACCAACGCCAGATAACAAATTAGGCGGCCAGTATTCCTTATTTTATTATTTGTCTCCCGGAAAGCGACGCTAAAGTATCCCGACAACACGCACAATATTTTTTAAAGTAATTAATTAACGCAGCAACTGTACGCAGAATAATTGCTTGTTTGCCCTGCCACAACAACAATTTATACAAAGACGTTCTGTTTGACTGCAAAGGATTCCCTTAACCTCAGCGAGGATCAAAGATGTCTCTCGAGAACGGCGGTAAGCAGTGCTGAATTCGCATTATCACATTACACCGCAAACCGGGTAAAATCCACAGAGATAATCAATTAGAGACGAAGAGCAAAGTGCAATATAATGCAGGTTATTTTCTAAGGTGTTTCCCTCGTAGAAGACGCATCACCCGGAGTGATTTATCATGTTTCCCCCATCGCTTCCACTTCGGGTGGTACTTTAAACTAATGTGGTTCACCTCGACGATCTCACCTGCTGTAAGGTGAGCACGTTGGGGTGGCACTTGAAACTTAAGGCCGGCCTCAATTTCAGTCGAACGCACTTTGCATTCGTTTTAATGCGTCGCGCAGTGGTCGGAAACGGTCGATTTTGTGCAAAAACCTCTTCATGGAAAAAATTGATAAAAAATAGAGTAAATTCCCATGTTTTTCGGGTCGTGGAAACGAATGAGACTAGTTTCGGATCGATTCGATAGACCGTTATTGAGATATTTAATTTTTAAAGCTGATAATTTGATTTCTACATGCAGGGGTAGGATAGTGAGGTTTACACATCATATAGGAATATAAGCAATATGGAGTGGTCTCCATTCGACTTTCTCGTATATGTCTATGGTGTACTGGGCAAAATAAGACAGATTCACACAAGGATTCAGGGCGATTTTTGCATAAGTAATTTAGTAGATTGTCCAAGCGGGTGGAGTAAGATTGGATTGAATAATACACTCTTATCCGCAAAATGTATTTATTTTTAGCGTGACTAGTTTCGCATCTACACTCGATGCATCAACGGACGCTCGTCAGTTATGAACAAAATAAAGTAAAAATCTTAGCACGATGAAGACTTGAATGGCTGCTCGAAAACGCATGGTTTCAGTGAAACATCTTGCTAAGATTTTGACTTTATTTTGTTCATAACTGACGAGCGTCCGTCGATGCCATCGAGTGTAGATGCGAAACTAGTCACGCTAAAAATAAATACATTTTGCGGATAAGAGTGTATTATTCCATCCAAAGTAATTTAGATATTACATACACATATGCATATTTTAAAACTTGTAAAAGAAAGACCACTTCCGGTTGGGCAACTGTGCTAAAATTTGATATTTATGAGTTTTTCGATATTTCTAAAGCTAGTACAAAATTTGAAAGAAATTCCTAGAAGGAAAATGACACTTTACTTGAAAGAGTTCGACTTCCGTTTCAGGTAAACTACCACTTCCAGTTGATGGGTTAGGCTAAAATTTAATATCTGCGAGTTTTTCGATATTTCTGAAGCTGGTTCAAAATTTGAGACAAATACCTTGAAGCAAAAGGGTACTTTACTTGAAAGAGTTTCACTTCCGTTTCAGGTAAACTGTCACTTCCGGTTATCCGAATATCCCTAAACGTTAATAATAGTTTACTTTTTAGCTAAAATGACTACATACCAAATTACATTAGCCTCGCTCAAGTCGTGTTTAAGTTATCGTGTATACACTTACACGTACAGGGTGTTCAGATGAATATGTAACGCAAAAAACGCGGCGTTGGTTGATCTACAAAGATGCGGCAAAAGCGCGTCAAAGAAGCGGCAGTTTTTATGTTACATATTAATCTGAACACCCTGTATAACGTATAGTGTATATCCGAAAAGTAAAGAAAGTAAAAAGTAAATTGTGACCGTGTTGGTCCGTCTTGGGCGACCAAACTCGCAGATGAATTGCTTCAATATATGTACTTTGATATAAAACAATTCGCCAGGTAACGCTCGATAAAGCTTTTTTTTTCCTGCTCCATCAAAATTGATAATAATTGACATTTTGTACCTATCTTTTCAAGAGCTGCTGCACCAACAAAACTTAAAATAATTCCATAAAATTATTTACCTTCAAAAACCTACATATGCATACTAAAGTTACCAGGTAATACTTAAAGTGTACCACTTAAATCGATTCTTTTAGAGTATTAAAATAAACGGTGCGAAAATAGATATTTCAATTCGGCAAAATAAGGAGCTGGCACAAGGGCTAATATTAGCCTATAAAATATCTAATTCAAAAAATCAATTACAGAGCATTACTTCCTAGTTATCTGGCTATGTAAAAATAAAAATACAATGTGGATTGCACAATTTTTATTTTGGGGGTTTTGCACACATTCGACCACTGTGCGTCGTCGCCTGATTGTATATTAAAGTGATAAATATTAATTACTACATACCTACTACACAATTTTTAGATCATTGTAAAATTATTAGGTAAGGCATAAACAAGTTCATTAATCACAAAAATATCACTTTTTAAAACCATTTTGTTAGTATCTACATAACTCTGTAAACACAACTTTCTCTAATCAATACTGTGATACAAACAATAAAATTTAAAGTTTTTCGTGTTAACCAATAATTAAAGAATATGTTTATAATGTTTCATAAAAGTCAAATTTAAATATTTCTTTCACGGTAGTACGATTCAATATGGAATACATTTAACTTTCCGACAGAAACACAAAAATATGTTGGTTCTTTCAAAAATCTGTAATTATTATTTTAAAGTAGTATTCCAAAGATTAAAACTATAAATCAAGTGGTGAGAATGTAGCATAGGTAAACTATACAAAAGAAAGATGAACTCTACATTTGCAAAAAACGAATTATGCACAAAGAGGTACAAAGAACGAGTTACATAACAACAAATTAAACTGAAACCGAGCAACACGAAATGCATCACAAACACCCCTTAATATATTTTCTGGCTGCTCCTCCTCTCCACAATGGCAGACGGAAGGAAATATATAGAACATAAAAGTATCATCCTTAATGTTCCTTTTGTGCGAGCGAACAAAATGTTTTCAATCTTGTGTATCCAGATATTGAAAGATGGCATTTAAAGGCTTGCTATTTACAAGTGGAAAGACTTAGGATCTGACAACTTGCTTTTTATTCATACATCAAATGATTTATAGACGACTTTAAAAGAACTTAGCCATTGAATGGAGTTAAAATGGCACTTGAACGTGAAGGAGATGCTAGGTGGGTGCTTTAGACATTTTGAAGCACTTTGGGAAAACTTTTTTTACTGTTAAGAACTCAAATCTAATCATAACAATAATTTAATGATAATAGTAATGTAATGGTAATAATACCCTAATGGTAATAATAATTTAATCCGAAATATGCGGATATGCTGAAATCAGTCAATTTGCATACAAATTATTTTAAATAAATTTATCACCTCATTAAGTACACAATTTTCTGCATCACCTCATATTAGTGTCTATTATGTGCTTCATTACCTGGATAAATCGATTTGGAAATCGATATATTGATGGAATACCTAGCTGACATTGTATTCATTTTTAAATAATTTATTGCGACCTGGTCGTTCATATAGGGGAAAATGTAATTTTACACCCGAGTTTTTGCGGCCGTAAAAGTTGCCTGAAACTTTGCTTACAGTTAAGTTCTAATAATATTTTTATATCCCTTTTATACATGCCAGCGGTGTTCGCTGAAGAAAGTTTTATAATGGAGCTACTTTGAGGTAAACCTGTTGTCCTAAAAGTGTTACATTAAATATGAAACTCCTGGTTTTTTGCAGGGACAAAAATAAATAGACTTATAATCTAAAACTGATCGGTGAATCGTTTTAGATGTCTGTTTTTCCTAGTTTTCTTGCGGGAATTCATCATCCTCTATTCGCCGAAGTATAAATACCACAAAGCCGGAACATTTTCCGTAGCTGATATTACAACAGACGATGGACCCAATAACTTACTAAGCATCTGGCGACATCGATTTGTGTTGTCTGTGACACGCTTGATATACATGTTGTATTGATTTTCCTCAAAATATGTTTTTTTCCCAGGTACAGTCGCACAAACATTTGCCACATCCATTTGAAAATCTTTTGGCATTATAAAATCTCTTGGTAATAGGAAATCTCTTGGCAATTTAAATAAACAATTATTCTCTCTTAAAAATTAAATTAACGAGAGATACGAAAAAATATATATTTGTTTCAAAACCTGAGTAAACAAAGAACTTCCCATTTTAATTAATGGATTCTGTTCATCACGCATGGGAACACCGTAGGTATATTTAAAGGGCTTATGTACACTCTAGTTTCACAGAAAAATTTAATTATGAAGTACACGTTTTTGCACTCTGCTTTATGCCGCCGTAAGTGGAAAGGCGCTCTCAGTAAAAATACCGCAATGTTCGGTAGACTTGGGGAGGGTTGAAAATTGTCAGATTGTTAGAACGTTAAACATAGTTCAGGGGCACTTCCTCGCGAACTTTCAAAATTTATGTTTGATCATCCGCACTGGTAACTCGCTTTCCCTTTGGGGAATGTCAACTTAATTACATTTATGATCTAATGCTTAAAATACTCAAATCCTGCGACATTCAAATAGTACGACATTGAAATCGGACGACATTCTTATCTGCCCCTTTTATATTTACACGAAAATAATTTAAGCCCGACTTTATTGTCCAAAATCCGGAAATATTTTATTCAGTGTAAGGATTCCAAGGATACGCATTTTTTGCTGCTTAGAGCCTCGGAGGGTATTTATGTTTAAGCGTGTATCCTTTTAAATCATGCAAGCACTAGCCCTTCGCTATTTTGTCGGCTTAAAAGTCGCCCTTTGGGGCCCTTTCTCATCTCCATTTGCCTTCGAATTCTCCACCAATGACACCCTTTGCTTACGGTTGTGTTTCCTCAATTCCATGTTAAATTTCATGCACATAGAAATGACTTAAGCTCTAAGTTTAGCATTCGTATCGATTATTTCCCTCGGTTGCTTTCATTTTAATAAAGTAATAATAATAAATTATAGTCTTCTCAAATTGCGAATATATATAACAGTATTTATCCGTCTAGTAACTATAATGATTTTTCTGTGTATATGTATATTTGTTGCGAAGGTTTTGGAGAAATCGCAACTGACACAGGATACCCATAAATTTATTCAGCGTTTCGGGAAAGTAAATATAAATCAATTTTATCCATTTCCGTTGCCAATAGAAAAAATTGACAGTTTGAAACAGATACCACATAATATTTATATTTGTCTGAGCGCTCTCAGCGGGAAATTAATTCCTTTTGTTCTCTGCCCAAATGCGAGTGGCACTGTCCTAATGTGCAAATATTTTTGGAGAGTAGTAATTCACTTATCGGCTCTTGTTTTACTATATTTCCTTACGGTTTACTGATTCGTTGTGTACGGCTGAAATTCATAACAAATTAACCATGGCAACAAAGTATCTATGATAAAATATTATTCGTGGTAACAAATTATCCATGGTAACAAATTATCTATGATTATTTTGCATCTCATCTAATAACAGCCTCTGATTGGGTAGCTAGTGTGCATTTATCAGTGATTACACTGATAAAACACCCTGTTGATTTCTCCTAGCGACACAGTTTGGTCTCTTACTTACTTCTGTCTTTTGGTGCTTTAAGAAATTAAAACTTCAAATAAACTTCAAAATGAAAGATATGGCAATATGTATTTATATGTAGGTGTATTTAAAAAAAATGAAATAAATTTATTATGTACCTACTGGAGATGCAAAATAATCTAGCCGAATCGCATTCGTGCTACTAATTTTATGGGTAAATTCACTCCTGCCTCCTGCTTAGGAACGAGAATCGTGCAAATTTGACAATGAAGACCGTCCGGCCTTTCGGGCTGTCGGGTTTTGAATACTTGTCAAATTTGCACTCTTCTTCGTTCGTAAGCGATTACTACAGATTATTTTGCATCTCATGCAATAACAGCCTCTGATTGGTGTGCAATTATCAGTGATTACACTGATAAAACACCCTGTTGATTTCTCCTAGCGACACAGTTCAGTCCTAGTTACTTCTGTCTTTTGGTGCTTTAAAAAATTAAAACGTCAAACTTCGAAATGAAAGATATGCCAATATATATTTAAATACTATTAAATAAATTATCTATAGTAATAGCATAAGTACTACTAATTTTATCGGTACGTTCACGACTGCCTGTGGCAGGGACGAATAGTTAAAATTTGACAAGTATTGAAAACCCGACAGCCTGAAGGGCTGAAGGGTCTTCATTGTCAAATTGTAAATTTGCACGATTCTTGTTCCTAACCAGGAGACAGGAGTGACTTTAACCATAAAATTAGTAGCACGAATGCGATTCGGCTAGATTATTTTGCATCTCCAGTAGGTACATAATTATTTAAAATGGACACAAACTTTGATAGGTACATAATTAATTTACTTTATTTTCTTAAATGCGATTCGGCTAGATTATTTTGCATCTCCAGTAGGTACATAATTATTTAAAATGGACACAAACTTTGATATGTACATAATTAATTTACTTTATTTTCTTAAATACACCAGCATATAAATACATGTTGCCATATCATTGCATTTTGAAGTTTATTTAACGTTTTAATTTTTTGAAGCACTACCATCAGCCAGAAGTAGCTAAGAGGATGAGCTATGTCGCTAGAAGAAATCAACATGGTGTTTTATCAGTGTAATCACTGACAGTTGCACACTAGCTAAATAATCAAAGGCTCTTATTGTATGAGGTGCAAAATAATCTATATAATATCAAATTATTCCCAAATTCTGCAATTTAAAAAACATAGAAAGCGAACGTGTAAATTTTGTTCACGTAGTTTTTCTTTTGCTTATTATTTTGAAGTTATCTGGTTTTATACAGGTTTTATATATATTCTGAAAGATTAATATTTGCACCTTTTATAACACTTCATTCCAATTCTCAGATTTTTTTGAGAACTGTTCTTCGAGTACATCCATCTTTTTACCATCTAGGAAATCATTTAAGTATATCAGTCAGTGGCCATACCATGGTGAACATGATGTTTGGTATCATTAAACATTGAAATATGTTTCAAAATTGTTTATTTCTGTATTTATCTACTCTTCTATTACATTCTTCTTTCATCCATTCAAATAACACAAAATCACAACATATTAAAATTAATATAATAATGCAGGTACACAAGTTTCTTCTTTCAAGATATTTCTGTCATACATGGAACAAGTATAGTGTTGATTTTATGCACTTGCATTATGGTGGCTGACCAGTAAACAAACTTATTTGTAAACATTGACATGTGTCCTTCTCTAACATCAACAACGACGTATATCTATCCCGTCGCGGGAATTTTGAATCCGTTGCGAACTTTTCAAATTTCTTAAAAATTTGGAAATATTTTTCAAAATTTCATAAAGATAAAATGCTCTTTATGTTGTAACGTGTGTCACCACAGCGAGATTTTGTACGATAATCGTTAAGAAAGAAAAAAAATTTATATATTTTGCCAAAAGGGCGTTGTAGTTACCTTTCAAATCATGTTTTAAAGCATCTGCGAAAACCTCATCATATTCCGCCTAGTAATTTTTGAGATATCTGAAAAGTGCGGTTTGTTTACTAGT
>JAWQRP010001332.1:0-19718 GCA_033557875.1 Quadriops clusia | reverse complement strand
CACATGTGAAATTCGGGTATACCTGCCTGGTAACATAAGGTATGGAGCGAATAAAAGATGTATTGCCCTTTCTCTCTTTCCGTTTTCCGCATAACCAGTACAAAAAACAGATCTTTTATTCGCTCCATGTAGAACCAAATTCATTATTTTTGCGTAAGTATTCGTAAATGCCGGATGCAAAAGAAAGCAAATTTTAAAACTAGAAAATAAATAAGTAAACTAAAGTAGCATCCCCGATCGTTTTTCCTAATTCCTATCCGAAGTAGGTGTACAAGTTTCTTCAGTACGTTTGACTTTGTAAGGATTATGAAAATCAAAGTTCCTATTATAGGTTTACATTTGGCAATTTTCGCAGTTTTATGATAGGCTTTTTTTTTAAACCTCTTTAAATCAATATTACGATGATCTTCAATATGATTGATCAGTAGTTGTAATATGTTTATACATTATAAATGCTTATCTAGGATTACAACAATTGAAAATATTATACATGTATTTTATTCTAGATTCAGGTAGTTTTGTATGTAAGTCACAGATAAAAGAAAAGACTATTATTTATCAAAACCTACATGCACAAGATATATTTTAAATAAAAGCAATTTTTTCATGGGACGGACATTTCTGTGGCAGGAAGTCGAAAGCTCATAAGTCGGTTTTTGCAACTTTTCAGGAGAAGCAAAAAAATCATTTTTTTTTATTTCAGGCCAAACTTGATAAAAGAGCGATTGATGACTAATAAATTTTAAATATTAATAAAAAGTAAACATAGTTCTGGGTTTTTAGTTGAGTTTTTGCTAATGGCATTTCAAAAATTAACGAATTTTCAAAAATCATAAAGGTCTAACTATCATAGTTTGATAACAATATTTCCGGAAAAAGAGAATAACTTTACATATTCCTTAGGATGGTGAATCCGAGATACTGATAAACGGGCATAAATGTATATATTCCTTTCTGTTAGAATATTCGTCAGCACATTGAAATGTGTATTGAGACATAATTAGAGTTGTTATTAATTATTCAAATAAATTTTGAAATGTTGTTATACCCCAATTAAATATAAGAAAATAGTTCTACATATATGTATATGTATCTAAATGAAACAGTCTTTCCCTTACATAATTTTATAATAAATAAATAAATTTGACAAAGTATTTTAAATATTTAATAGCCCGTAATATTTGTTTATATGACGAGAAATAAGTCTATAATTAATTATGAAATAAATTATAACGAAAATAAGAAAATGCATTAAAAAAGTCGTAGCTTCCGGGAAACGAACCCGCGGTTTTCGGTTTAATGCTAGGGTTATTTTTTTCAACCTCCGATGGGCTATAAAATTAAAACTAATGAGAATTAAAAAATAAATGTAATACCAAAAGTTGCATACATCCTTGGGTACTTTTCATTATAATCACAATTTAACTTGAGGTATTTCTCATACTAGTATACAAGCTTTTCATTACCCTCTTCATAACATGTTGCCGCCAGTGAATTGAGATTGGTCTTAATGGAGTCTTGGACCTCATCATCTGGTCCGCAACCGTGGTAAAGTTTCACAATAACCTTCTGCATTTATACAGATTTCTAGAGCCCTCTGGCTCTCTGAATTCCACAAGCAGAACAATTTTTTGGTGTCAAAACGCGGTGGCCATGATTTTTTTGTAGTAGAAAGTTTTTGATTTTTTTTGGGTTTGTTTGGTGAATTTGAATGCATCCATTGTTGTGACTGTTGTTTCATTTCTAATGTGTCATTTAGAACCCATATCTCGTCCCCAGTCACGATTTTTTTCAAACATTTGCAATTTCACAACTGGCATTTGGCGGGAAAAACTATCGAAGTGGTCATGTTTATATTCCTCCAGTTCAACTCATAATGGTGTCGAACGCTTCAAATTGGTTGAGGTTATAGTTGAAGAAGTGCAAAATCGTATGCCGCGCATTGTTGCCTCATACTGCTCCATTGGCAATTTCACAGCACGATCGGAGGTTGAAAAAAAAATAGCCCTCGTATCTAACACTGAGAGCGTCAAACCTGTTTGGCCAAGGGCCACTTCTTACCTGCTTCACCTTTTTTTTCTGTATACCTATTGCAGAAAAATTACTACATATCAATTAGACAGCTTTCCCTAACATTTTTACAATAAATGAATAGATTGCCAAAGTATATTAAATATTGTAAATGATTATTTCATAATTAGATTATGTCCACTAAGGTGTATGCAATTTGGTAAGGTAAGGAAACACCTTATTTAGTATTTTCTATTCGTTACTAGTTTCCCGCCATTATTGGAGCATCATCATCATCATAATAGTCTGCAATATTTGTTTATATGATTAGAAATAAATCTGTAAATTATAACACACATCTAAAAAAATACCTTAAATAAAGTCGTAGCTGCCGGGGAACGAACCCACGGCCATCGGTTTAAAAACTAGTGCTACTTTGCGCTACAAGCGTCAAGACTATAACACCCACGGCCTTTGTTACCTGGCTCTGCTTTTTGCTTGTAAATAAAGCATCCGCGCAGGTTGCCGAGCCATTGCCAAATGAAAGGATATTGTTTCTACAGGTAAGTACTATATATTGAGTGCAAATATAACGAGAAAATACAAAAGGGCGTATCTACAATGTTATTTATACAATGATTATACAAATTCTTGAGCGTTATTAATTTTGCCAATAATTAATTTGTCATTCTATTACTTTAGTTACGTTAAAAGTGCATTTAGTACTACGTAACGTACCAACAATCGATTTTTAGACTTTTGGCACCCTAGATAGCGATCCTGGACCACTGTGCACTGTCATCACTGGTATAATTGACCAATGGTGTTGCTTGGGTACTCTGCGCTAGTTAAAGTGTCTATTTCAACAAGTTGGAAAAAAGTGTCCGAGATGACCAAGAGTACCATCGGCATCGCATCGTTTGATTGAGCATCTCCAACTCTGACGTGATTACTAACAGCGACTTCTTTATTTGGCAGGCCGAGTACTTGAAATGAAAACCCGCGGCTGTGCCAGAGATAGTTTTCTTCTGAAATTTCTCACGTTCTTCTTTCCGCGGCAGCATTCCCTTGCCTACCGACTAAGTATTCCATTCCTTGTATAGGCCCGTCGCAAAAACTGGCATTTCACTATATGTCAACTTAGTTGCGCGATTACACAGACACTTCCTCGATGAAAACTTTAATAAGTTCGTCGTGGTGCTTTTCAGAGGAGCAATTAACTTAATGGTACTATCGAATTGTGCAAATTGCGTGAGGAACGCACCAGGCCACTTTTCTCATAAGTCGCCTACTATCTGGCCACTTCTTCCGAACAAACGAGTCATCCATATTAATAGTAATCTCACTATTAATTATATAAATCATACGTAGAAATGGCAAACAGAAGTCATCATTAGAATGTAGAATGCGAATGCTCATTATGAGAATTTTCAATAAGATGTCGCAATTAGAATCCACAATTAGAATACTCGATTAGAATACTCGCTTAGAATACTCGCTTAGAACACTCGATTAGAATACTCGCTTAAAAAGATCACTTAGAGTACTTGCTTAGAATACTCGCTTAGAGTACTGACTTAGAATATTCGATTGGCAAAAATTCGATTGGTAAATTTCACAAATTCACAAATTGGTAAAATTCACAATTAGAATTCACAATAATTCGAATTCGCAATTAGTATTCACAATTGGACATAATGAGACATGGCAATTAGATATATTTGTGAGAAACAGAAGCATTTCCTCTGGTACTACATTCCCCACCACGAAAGTATTAAACATCATATAAAATCCTCATTCCTCATTCCGTTTTAATTGCATATTTACTAAAGCAGCAACGCGACGTTTACCCAAAGAATTAAAATTAAATAAACGGTCTTAGGCCTTGATGGCTTTTACGAAGATATAATCGTAAAAACGAGACCTTTTTTTTTAAGAGCAGCCCCTTAATAGGTATGAATTGGCTATCAATTTTAAAGGCTTAAAATTGGTTTAATTTCTAGATGGTGAATAAAGAGGCATTGAAGAAGTTTTATAGGCCATTCAGTATTAAGTCAGCTACTCAATTTCAAAGGACGACTCTTCTAATTAATTTAACGGCTGGATTTTGAAAGAGCTGTCTCGCGTTTCCTCGGAATCCTCTGAGCCACCTCTATGTCTCCCATCTCTTCAACCAGAAAAATCTCGTTGGTCAGGAGGTCTATAAACCCAGCTGATGATTGTTACGAGACTGCGAACATGCGCTTAACAGTAAAATCAATCGTAGATCAAATATTGCCAAGCTTGTTCTCTGGAGATAACAGAGAGATAAAAACAACAGGCGCATTTCCTGATTGTGGCATCTTCAGAGAAACCATCTGCTTCGGGCCGGTTTTTTGCTGCGTAAGCCTCTTATTGGCTTCACAGCCGGCGAAATCGCGATGGCTATGACACGAGTCTAGTAGTACCAATATAATGGTTGAACGACGGTCGATTGTCTCTGCAAGAGTTTAATTCGTTCCTTGGAGTACTTGATTGCGTGTGGAACTCGAAAGCAAGTCGAGTTAAAGCAACTTGAGCTAAGACAACTCGAGCTAACACAACTCGAGCTAAAGGAAGTCGTACTAAGAGTACTCGACTTAAAACATCTCGAGTTAAAGCAACTGGACCCAAAGCAATAGAAGCCAAAGCAATAGGAGTCAAAGCAATAGGAGCCAAAGCAATAGGAGCCAAAGCAACTAGAGCTAAAGGAACTGAGCTTAAGCATCTCCTCGAACCAAAGCAGCACGAGCTACGACCGCAACAGCTGCGGTACTACCTTTAGCACAAGAATTCCACCAGCTCCAGTCCCACCAAACCCAGCGCCACCAACTCCGGTACCACCTTCATTTCCTCGCCCATGGTCGTACCATGGTCCCAAGGTACTACGTAATCTGTTACGTACCACGAGCAGTGACCGCCGATTTCGGTAGTTCCGGCGTTTGCCGCTGGTTACGAGGGGCAGCACGTCATAGAGCCCACTGCCATCAATTCGCAATAGCCGCGAACAATCGTCCAGCTTGATTGATTAGATAAAAGTACCAGCAAATCCGATAGCAAAGGTCACAGCGGGTAGTACCGCTGTTTACAAAATAACTAATACTTGTAAAACTAACTTACAAGCTGTATTATGCAAAATTCCCGTACAAGTGTCAATTAAAGCATTTATCAGCTAGCGGCACAATAAATCTTGATGGCCGTTCTCCTTGCATTCCTCCATGGCCTCACGCGACATTTGATACCGGGCACAAATCATTTCTACATAAATTATTTCACCAAAAATTTTACACATCAATAAATTAATAAACATAAACAGCAGGTACTACCAACGGGGCCAAATTGTGAGCAAAATCCCCGGCTAAAGGTCAGTTCTTTCGAAAGCGATCGTCTAATTTATCGCCTCGGCGCGAAGACCGAGCTGTTATAACGCTAGTACATAAGTAGTACCATTAGAATAAGCAGGGTACGAAGCAATATCGCGATAACATAATTTAAGCCTGTGTTATTGTGGCTAATCTGAACGTTTAAAATGCATCTTTACATATGAATATTAAGCAGAAGCGTGGCTTTAAATAAGTAATGCCGTGTCATTTCGTTTGTCCGAGGTACTACGTTTATTGAGTTAACTCCAGTTTGATCTCAGATCCCGACTTCGTCACGCACGCTTGCTGCTACTTACCTTTTTATTGCGTTTTTTCCGCGCTCTCTCTCCCGCTCAAACAAATGGCCTACAATAACAAAATACTTAGTTGTAAATTGCCTCCTTCCAGATCGTCCTCGGACGTTTGTTTCGCTGATTAAGAACCGAGATTGACTTGCTTTGTTTGTACCATTTTATTTCTAGTAGGTACCATTTTATTTCTAGTAGGTACCATTTTTTGTAACATCATTTTATTTGTAGTAAGTACCGTTTTTTGTTGCACCATTTTATTTTGAAAAGAATTTTATTTTGAAAAGAATTTTATTCGTAGAAGAATTTTATTCGTAGAAGAATTTTATTCGTAGAAGAATTTTATTCGTAGAAGAATTTTATTAGTAGAAGAATTTTATTTGTAGAAGCATTTCATTTGTAGTACCACATATCTCAGGTAGTACCATCACCAAGGCATCGAGATTGTTGTTCTTCTATCACCTCATTCCTTAAGCAACGGGTTCATCGGTTAATTTCCCAAGTAGAAAGTTGCCAAGAGGACATAATAAATAAATTCCGGCGGGCGAGAGGCCAATTAATACGATACGCGAGGAACATCATATTCGACACTCCGATTAGACAAAGGCTTTACAACGGGCATAAATAACGAGGAAGACAAATAAACTGTCTCCTTAACTCTTCCGCGCGGCCGTAATAGTTGTGGGTGTGTTTCCAGGGAACTACATCTTCGAAATGCTTCGGAAATCACTTTTGTTGGAGGTATATCTTCCACAACACGACTTGACCATTTAGTGGGCCGTAAATTCCACGGTTTAGAGTCCCACCAATGACTTTATTACTGTTTTAATGCTCGCCATTATCGCCGGACTGTCCGGATTGTTTTTTGCTTTTTATTGAAAGGGTGGCCGAGGTTATGAGAGGTACTAACTCATAACTAATCGGGTAGATTGGTACTTGAATGTGAGGATCGTAGATAGTAAGATCATAGATAGTAGGATCATAGATTAGTAGGATCATAGATTAGTAGGATCATAGCTTAGTAGGATCATAGATTAGTAGGATCATAGATTAGTAGGATCATAGATTAGTAGGATCATATATTTACGAGGTACTATCGTACCTAATAGATATTAGGTACTATCGTATTAGGTACTATCGTACCTAATAGATATATAATCCAACTAATCTATGACTATCGTACGTAGATATAAGAATTATTGTAATTGCGATGGTCGATAAAAAAATTGTAGATAGGTACTACTTAAGAATCTAATTAGATGCAATCATTGTAGATACAATCATTATAAGCCTCATGTTAAAAATTAGGTACTTACTAACGTTAAAAATTAAATACAGAATAGGTAAGTACCTTTTATGTACCTACTAAGTAAAAAAAATTAAAAGAGAGGTGACAAAATAAAACGCTTCAATTCAATGTAGTACCACGACCTGCGACAATAGAAATTCTTGATCACACCTATGGTTGATACACCTTTCTGGTTCACTTGGTTTCGCTGGAGCGAGTTGTTGGCGCAATAACTAAGAATATGACAGATGGGGGTCAAGCTATTGGCACTCTATCGAGATATTCACGAGTTACAAGAGACTTGAATAAGACTAAGTACCTACATGAGTTAGGAAACAATAATTTGAATAAAATGGTCACAGTTTCTTTAGTGAACTAATTTAGAAAAAATTGGAGGCTCTCGCTCACACATTCCGATTGCCATGCCGTTACGATCGGCCTTCAGCCTTCTCATCTTCGGATTAATATCAAAGTAGTGGGCTTAGATTTTTTTCATTTTAAATTTGTATGATTTCATGTCTTGTCAACACTATCGCTAAAAAAAGATAAACAAACCTGATGCTATTAAGACACTAAAGGTTCAAGAAAATAAGCTAAAAATAAGCAAAAAATAAGCAAAAAATACGCAAAAAATAGGCTAAAAATAAGCTAAAGAAACCTTGGGCTATTAAGACACTAACGTTTCAAGAAAATAACGTAAAGAATCCTGGGGCTATTAGGACACTATATATATAGTGCCTATAGAGTTAAAAAAATAAGCTAAAAAAGATATACTAAAGATTAATTTAATTAATCAAATTAATTTTAAAAAGAGCTCGTGATTAAGTTCCAACAGTTTATTCAAGTAGTTTATTCAGTTATAATTATTACCAATTTGATGTATCTGTGTTTATTTGCATACCCTTAAAAATATTACAATTATTTAATGTATTCCGAATAGAAAACTAAATATCGTTTCACTAGCTGATGACCCAGGCAAGACATGAGGGTCGCGCGACCCTCATGTCTTGCCAACACTATCGGCCTGCCGCCTTCGCATCCTCGGATTAATATTAAATTGTAATATGTGATTCTTTGACTTTTTTAATTTAATTTTGTATGATTTCGTGGGAGTTAGTCCGGTAATAAGCTTACATCAATTTTAGTATATTTACAAAATACTTTCATTTAGTAGTACAAATTCCTATAATTATGTATTTTTATATAATTTTATAATATATTACAATTAATGTTGTTAAGTTTCAACGATTTTTGACTGTGTAGCTTTTTTTTAGTTTATTTTATTGAACCTTTAGTGTGTTGATAGCTCATACTTCTTTACCTTATTTTCAAACCTTTAATCACTAAAGCTTAGTATCTTAATAGTTCCAGGATTTATTACGTTATTTTTTAGATTATTTTTTTAGTATCTTAGTAGCCTCATGTTTCTTTAGGTTATTTTTACCTTATTTTCTCGAACATCTAGTGTCTTAATAATCTCTGGTTTCTTTAGGATATTTTTTTTAGCGCGATGTTAATCCGAGGAAGCGAAGACCGCAGGCCGCAAGTCGACAGTGTTGGCGAAATATGAATGTCTTGTCTCGGTCATCAACCAGTGAAACGATATTTAGATATCTATTCGGAATACATTAAATATTTGGAATATTTTAAGGCTATGCAAATTATATTCTAGCAACAAAAACAATGCAACATTTCATGCGAAGGAAATAATTTGAAAAAAAAGAGATAAATGATAGAAACCGAAAAATTAGAGAACGCTAAAAATTAGAGAAAGCTGAAAATTAGAGTAGAGCTGAAGATAAACACAGAAACATCAAATTGATAATAATTATAACTGAATAAACTGCTTGAATAAACTGTTGGAACATAATCACGAGCTCTTTTTAAAATTAATTTGATTAATTAAATTAATCTTTAGTATATCCTTTTTAGCTTATTTTCTTAACTCTATAGTGTCCTAATAGCCCCAGGAATATTTAGGTTTCTTTCTTCAAACTTTAGTGTCTTAATAGCCCTAGGTTTCGTTAGCTTATTTTTTGCTAATTTTTTGCTTATTTTTAGTTTATTTTCTTGAACATTTAGTGTCTTAATAGCGTCAGGTTTATTTATCTTATTTTATTTAGCGAGCGGGTTGGCAAGACATGTCTTGTGTGGCTCGCGAACGAGCGAAGCGAGTGAGCGAGCGCCTACTACGCTGATATTAATTCGAGGATGCGAAGGCCGCAGGCCGATAGAGTTGGCAAGATATGAGGGTCGCGCTTCGCGCGACCCGAATGTCTTGTCTGGGTCATCAACCAGCGAAACGATATTTAGTTTTCTATTCGGAATACATTAAATAATTGGAATATTTTTAAGGCTATGCAAATGATATTCTAGCAACTCGATACCAACAGGAACAATAAATCTTTTCTATATACAGAAAATAATTTGAGAAAAAGAGAAATATGAGAGAAAGTGAAGAATACTGAAAATTAGAGAACGCTGAAAATTAGAGAAGCGTTGAAAATATACATAGAGACATCAGTTTGACAATAATTATAACTACTGCATAAACTGCTTGAATATACTGTTAGAACTTAATCACGAGCTCTTTTTAAAATTAATTAAATTAATCTTTAATATTAAATTAATCTTTAATATATCATTTTTAGCTTATTTTCTTAACTCTATAGTGTCCTAATAGCCCTAGGTTTCTTTAACTTATTTTTAGTTTATTTTCTTGAACTTTTAGCGTCTTAATAGCCTCAAATTTGGTTATCTTATTTTTTTCAGCTATCGTGCTGACAAGACATGAATTTCTTGTGTGCGCCGACTACTTTGATTTTAATACGAGGATGTAAAGGCCGCAGGCCGATAGTGTTGGCAAGACATGAGGGTCGCGCGAAGCGCGACCCTCATGTCTTGTGTGGCTCGCGAACGAGCGAAGCGAGTGAGTGAGCGCCGACTACCTTTAGATTAGAAAAAGCTGAAAATTAGAGTAGAGCTCAAGATAAACACAGAAACATCAAATTGATGATAATAATAACTGAATAAACTACTTGAATAAACTGTTAGAACTTAATCACGAGCTCGTTTTAAAATTAATTTGATTAATTAAATTAATCTTTAGTATATCCATTTTAGCTTATTTTCTTAACTCTATAGTGTCCTAATAGACTTAGGTTTCTTTAGCTTATTTTTAGTTTATTTTCTTGAACTTTCTTCGTGTCTTAATAGCCTCAGGTTTGGTTATCATATTTTTTTTAGCTATCGTGCTGGCAAGACATTCGGGTCGCGCGAAGCGCGACCCAAATGTCTTGTGTGGCTCGCGAACGAGAATGTCTTGTCTGGATCATCAACCAGTGAAATGATATTTAGTTTTCTTTTCGGAATACATTAAATAATTCTAAACTTGTTAAGGCTATGCAAATGATATTCTAGCAGCTCGATATCAACAAAAACAATGCAACATTTCATGCGAAGGAAACAATTTAAGAAAAAAAGATAAATGACAAAAATCGGAAAATTAGAGAATGCTGAAAATTAGAGAATGCTGAAAAATAGAGAATGCTGAAAATTAGAGAATGCTAAAAATTAGAGAATGCTGAAAATTAGAGAATGCTGAAAATATACATAGAGACACCAGTTTGACAATAATTATAAATACTGAATAAACTGCTCGAATAAACTGTTGGAACTTAATCACGAGCTCTTTTTAAAATTGATTTGATTAACATCCAATTAATGTAACTCTTTAAGTTCAGTGAACTTTCCCCTTTTTCGTGTTGATACAATATCAGTGGTTGATTATACATTAGAATGTATATGTTTGGAATAATTGGTCTGTATATTGAAACATTTTTAAATTGTTTATTTCATTAGCAATATGGATTAAAATATAAGTATTCATTAACTACGTTCTTGCCATATATGGGTGGGGAGCCAGTATACAATACGATGCATTACCCCTTTCATGCTCGAGTAACATATGACCTAAGCATTAATCCACACGAGATAATGATATTATCAAACTAATAAATTAATATGATTTCATATCTCTTACAATTAGTTGCGGGTGCACAAACTCTTATCTACTAGATTCCGAGTAATTCCAACTTCATATACCCAAACCTTATAAAACAAATGTGAAAACTTCTTTAAAGTAAATTTAGTGTTGTTTTTTGCTTCGACTAGGCATATACTCGCAAATAATAAAGAAGCTTTATTTCGTTCGATTCGATTTATTGTAAGTATTTAAAACGTGTTGGACGAAAGGAAAAGAGTGTTGTAGAATATGTCCACCTACGATGACGGAAAGCGTGTTGTAAGCACCCAGAGGAGCAACACGAAAGAGAACAACGTAAGGAGAGGTTCAACAACGATAAATAAAACAAACATAAATAAAGCGAAGATAAATAAAACAAACGTAAATAAAACGAAGATAAATAAAACGAAGATAAATAAAACAAACATAAATAAAGCGAAGATAAATAAAACAAAGGTAAATAAAGCAAAGATATATAAAACAAAGAAAAAAAACAAAGATAAATAAAACAAATGTAAATAAAACAAAGATAAATAAAACGAAGATGAATAAAACAAAGACGACTGAATCAAAGACAACTAAAATAAAGAGGAGTAAAACAAAGATGAGAAAAACAAAGATGAGAAAAACAAAGATGAGTAAAACAAAGATGAGTAAAACAAGGGTAAGCAAGCAGAAGAGGAGCAAAAGGAAGGCCAGCAACAAGTGGAAATACGAAATGTATCTCAAGGTGTAAATTATTGGTTATGCGCTGGCGATAAAATTCGAGTGTAATCTGTGGAACGTTGTTATCCTTAGGAACGTGGGGCGTTATTTGTGATGTATAAACGCCGGGTGCCGGCCTGGCCGCCCAATAAAAAGAAACAAATTGGGTACAAATAACATAACTGAAGTATTTGTGATTACCCACGTGTTTATTAAATACCTCCTCTTGCTCAAAATTGTCGGGTTCCGTCTGCAACCGCTTCGCGTACGTGCTTCCATTAAGTCTTCGGATGCTTCAAAGGGCAAGGATTTTTTCGAGCGGGATATGAATCCTAAAAATTCGATCGTTACAAAAAGACAAGGACCTTGCTAGGAGCTGGTGACATTTCAGTACCAGTTCGTTATTATTTTTTCGTGTTTAAGTATTAGTATTTTTATATTATTGCCCAATGGAGGTAGTACCGAGGTAGTACTGACGTACATACATACATAATTCTGAAACACAATCTATTTTGTAACGCGCTAGGTATCAAAGATAATGGGTTGTACGTTGTTGTGTAACCAACAAGGTGGTTCAACGGTTAACGAGAGTACTTTATGAACATCGACTGAGCCTCCTAATTATTTCAATTTCCCCCAGAGACCGGTAAGGAACAAAGAGTGAGAGTGCGGCACGTAATTTTTTCTCTAACCAACAGCGTTGTGTACTAGCCTGGTACTAGCGCTTATGTGGTACTAGTAAGTGGTTTACCATGTACCACGGTGGCATTCTCCGATACGCAGCCGGACATTTCTTAGTTTCTTAATGTTATCTTCGCGTTGAGATTGCCTGTTCGTAAGTAATTGTGCCGTATTGGACGGTACTACTCAGTACCAACGCAGTAATTACCAACTACAAGAGTCCACAAAGAAAATCCATAAAGAAAATTCACAAAGAAAGTCCATAAAGAAAATTCACAAAGAAAGTCCATAAAGAAAATTCACAAAGAAAGTCCATAAAGAAAATTCACAAAGAAAAGTCATAAAGAAAATTCACAAAGAAAATCTACAAAACACTTATAACAACCAATACAACACCATTCAGCCTAAATTAAGTTGCACAACCCGTCGTGCTCATTGTTAGAAACTAGAGGTACCACACTGAAAGCGCAATCTCCAGAAAAGTACTTTCTTTCCCTGCGGGTACGACACCGAACCAGAGCTGATACTAGCTTCATCTCGTTTCTTCTCCTTTCTACAGTTCTTTACCTTCAGTGATTGCCGTAGCTTATGAGTATATTACGATTATATTGGGCTGCGCCTTGACCCGCTCCCCATGACATCTAGCCGAGATATCATCGATTATCTGTTACCGATATCGTACGGATCGTGTCAGCAGTTCGTGCCTCAGCGATGCAGCCGATACAAAATTAATTATGGCCGACTTCTTTACATTAATAACGCGTTGCGAAAGAACATTCCGGTACCAAAATATTTAGGTACCAGAACGGCGAAGTACTACCATCAATAAATTATTGAAAGCAGTACCATCACCATTCATTGAAACCAATAAATTAAAAAAAAAATCAGAAAAAAACCTTCGTATAATACATAGCATTAACCATAACTAAATTTGAACAAATCACCCTAATGCAAAGGGTTGAGATGATGCAGTCTTCAAAAAGTAATCGCCCTCAGCGAGTTTATCAACATGGTACTCCCCCATCCAAGTCCGATCGTTCTCATGACAATGTCCTGAGTTGTAATCCTCCATATTGTCGCAGACATGAGACACAAACCCTGAAGATTTTATTGATTCAATGAAGTACTTTACCGCCCTCTCGTGGGCACAAGTGGCGACCAAATCAATGCCGCAACCAGGTTGGGTGATTCCCCCGTTCGGGTAGAAATCCGCATGTCCCAAGGCACTCTTGAATCCCAGAAACTCGGTAGTGTGTATAACATGGACATGAAGGGCATCAGAAGCATCCAGTCGTTCTTCTGTGTTCCCTACTGTGTACATAGGACCAGCTGGGTCTAAACCAACAATAAAATCAATAGCTCCTTGATTTTTCTTTACGGTACTACCAGCGGTACCAGCGACATGGGCACCAAGACTAAACCCCGCAATGCTGAACTCAAGGGAAGATATCTCAAATTCTTCGATGATGTACCCAATGAAGTTCCCAACAACTTCGCCAACTTTTGGTACGGAATTCCTCGCTGTGGTATAGAATTTCCCAGCTGGTCCACTCCAATCGACAGAGAAGAGGTTAATATCGTTTTCCTCAAAAATTACAGAGACGACTCCTGAAGTGAGAGAAGCCTTCTGGTGGCCACCTAACCAACCATGGATCAAAAATTTGCTCTTCTTCCTGCTGTCGAAACTTGAACTTAAAAGTTCTTCAAAGTTGGTACCCCTGATGACCTCAGGATCATTTGTGTTGCCCTTGGTGTAAAGATAAAAAGTCACGTCCTTCGCAGAAGCTAATGGTTCCATATCTTCCTTCATCAGGTATTCTACATGAAGAATTCCATCAGAATCTTCAGCTAGTAAGAAGGTCGTCCTGTTAGGGTTATCTTCTTCTGGGAAATATCTTCTTGACTTTTCTAGACCATTGGTCAAGACAAAGCCACCGACAAGGAAGGCACCAACAAACAACCCAATGGAAGTCTTCATTTCGATGATTTTTCTTTGATTATTTATCGCTTATTGGTCGATTTTATTGATGGTACTACTTGTCTTCTGACGAAAGTCGAGAAAAGTGCAGAATCGATCTCAGCATCCATATTTATACACATCTTTTGTTGACGATTGCGATCACACCATAAATTAATTCGACATCTACATAGGTACGCAAGATCAGGAAAATTTACAACAGGGCTCTACATTCTAAATCAATAAATCGATCTAGAGATAAAATCGCATTCTTTCGCGCAATCGCATTCCTCCATTTGAAGATGCTCACCTGTTGGTCGTCATCTCACGATGGCATTATACCGCAAGATTTTAATTAATAGTTCCTCTCAATTTCCCCAGGGAGTTGAGGTATTAAATCTTTCACCGGTTTTCCTCAAACAGATGCTATTTCTCTACTTTGGTTATTTCTAGAGTTTTTGTTCCGCCTTGATTGTCCGAGTCCCTTCTGGGAGACGAGTCAAACAACTCCTTAAAAGCACAAACGATTGTCAATTCATCAAAGAACTTTTCCACAACAGACGAGCTCTGCATAGAATTTCCTTAATTTCTTCTAATTGCCCGGGTATGACGTCTTCGCGGAATCCTTCAGTCCCAGAAGGATTAAGATGTTTATTCAATGAAGTTAAAATTATTGTAAAACCGATGATATAAACATGTTTTTTCATATTTTATCTCATCGATAATCTCATGTACAATCGTGAATTAAGATCGCCCGCAGATAAAGTGTTTATGGCAAAGGAAATGGTTTAATTTCTGACGTTTTTTTTGTAAGCGCTAATTAAAAATATTCCCTTTAACATTATTGTTTTATTCCGATATCCTTAGTTTATTCGTTGTGTTCTTTCGGAGATTTCCTAACTTGAGTCCGCTGTGCTTGATCACCTTATTCACTCGCTCAGATTATTTAGTTTGAAATATTTAAAATCAAATTTGAAAATTTTGGAAAACGAAAATAGCTTATAAAATAGGTGTTTTAAAATTTAGTTCTTTTATTTAGAAAAGGTTCAAATGTTACTACAAAGAAAATACATAATTGATGTAAAACGAGAAATTTTGAATTTTAAGCATAGAACAGGAAAATTTTTGAATAAATAAAAGATAAAGAAAAATATATAAAATAAAAGAGATGCCTATTACAGTAACATAATTTTACGTTATACTTTAAAAAAATGTTGTTAATAAACTTATTTTTTTATGTAAATATATAATCAAATTTCAATTAGGTATATCAAAATTACGAATATAATAATGAGAATATTTACGAATATAATAATACGAATATTTACGAATATAATAATAAGAATATTTACGAATATAATAATAAGAATATTTACGAATATAATAATAAGAATATTTACGAATATAATAATAAGAATATTTACGAATATAATAATAAGAATATTTATGAAAATTCCCAAAAAAGAATATTTATCTTTTAATGTCAGTAAAATCAAAATTTTCAAATTGTTATTATAACCGTGTTATACGTGAGGCATACTTCAGTAGGTTCCAAGGTCATGATTTTATTTAATTTATTTTTAAAACTTATTTTTATTTTTGTTCGATACTAACTATTAAATATATATCTTTTTGATTTCAAACTAAATTGTCGTAATTTATAATAGTCAATCATTTCTTAGAAATGGTTAATGTAATTTAATTTAATTTGAAATACAACAAAAATATATAGGAAGTAAAAATGATAATATTCTTACTAAAGGTTCAAGAAGATAAATTGAAATAACCTAGGGCTATTAAGACAATAAAAGTTTAAGAAAACAATTTAAATAAACCTGGGGCTAATACGACACTAAATTAAAAAAAAAATAAGCTAAAGAAACCTAGACCTATTAAAGCACTAAACTTCAGCGACTAAAGTTTTAATATAAGGCAAAAAAACAATTTCTTATAAAATATTTCTCCAATTTGTATCAAGGTTTTAGCAATTATTCATTTTTTTAGTTTATTTATTTATTCACATTTCTTAGAAATGATCGTGTTTTAAAAATTACGATAACTTAATTTGCAAACAAAAATTTATATATTTAATAGTTAGTATCGTTATAAACATAAAAATAAATTTTAAAAATATTTCTGTATTGCGTTGTATGAATTTTGTTATTCTTAATTTAATTGTCATGCAATTATAAATTTACAACCGATTAATGATCCACTTATAAACTCAATTTTAGTTTTACTAATTGAAAAAATTCTTCTACAACTATAAAATTGTAAGTTTACAACTAATCATTGTTCCACTTACAAAGTCGATTGTAAGATTACAACACAATTTTTACTTTTTCTTTTAGTAGTGTAACCACTTTCCATAAAACTTGAATTATTACAATTAGTGGTGTAAAGTTACAAGTCAGTGTAAAATTCCACTGACTTGTAACTTTACATCACTAATTGTTGCCAGGTTTTGGCAACTAAGTTACCTTTTAACAATTAAGTTGCCAGTGACTAGCGTTGTAGCTTTACAGCAAATTTTTTTAATGTATAAAGAAACCTATTAACACACTAAAGGTTCAAGAAAATAAACTAAAAAAAGTAAGCTAAAGCAACATGGAGCTATTAAAACACTAAAAGTTCACGAAAATAAGCTAAAGAAACATTGAGTGTATTAATAGATTTAGGTTTCTTTAGCTTATTTTCAAACGTTTGAACCTTAATTGATTTCTTTAGATTATTTTTTTGAACTTTTAATGTCGTAACCCTCTAGAATTCAATATACCCCACTTTGGGTAATTTTTGATCCCACCGATTTTTCACTTAATTTTTATGTATAAAGGGGATATTTATCCATAAAATGAAACATTTTTAGTCAAATATTGTAAAGAAACAATTATTCTGCATGGCAGATATGATTTTTAAGTGCTAGACCACATCACGGTAGAAGGCATAAAAACCCAAGAAATAAAAAAATTCTTTGACGTTAATCCGAGCGAAGCGAAGGCCGCGATGCGCGACCCTCATGTCTTGTGTGACTCTTAAAAAATATTGTTAATAATCTTATTATTTTATACCTAACAATTTAATCAATTCTGAATTACATAAAAATTACGAATATAATAATAAGAATATTTATGAAAAATCACAAAAAAGAATATTTATCTCTTAATGTCGATAAAATCAAAATTTTCAAACTATTATTATAAGCAGTAGCCCTGAACTTTCGATCTATATAATAATGATATCTAACCTTGTTATAAGTGAGGCACACTTCTGTAGGTTCCAAGGTCATGATTTTGTTTTATTTATTTTTTTTAAATATCTTCATATCAATTGATCGTTTAATCACAACGACAAGATTAAGTAATGAGTAAGGATTATTATTATTGTTTTGCACTTCCATCGTTTTTCTCTTGCGGTCTTTGTTATTATTTATAACTCTACAGAGAATTTTCCGGAGTTTATAATTTTAAGCAGTGATCCTTCCGCGTCCTTAAATCGTCTCTAATTTACGATCGAGATGAAGAAATTTACGTCGGTGGGCAAGCAACACGATCTCGTTTGCATGTCTCTCGCTAAAATATTTATCGGCGATCAAAACATAAGTAGCATGCTAAGTGGCAATATTTAATCCTCGATTAATTCCGCTAAAGACCTGTTGGTTCACTTTTAATGAAGAGACTATGGAATTTGCTTCTCTTTCTGCGTTCGGGTCTCCAATTTGACACGCTCTAAAATTTATTAAACTCTGAAATTTATTAAGCTAAAATTTATTAAATTAAAATTTGTTAAAGTAAAATTTATGAAACTAAAATTTGTTAAACTAACATTTGTTAAACTAAAATTTATGAAACTAAAATTTGTTAAACTAAAATTTATTAAAGTAAAGTTTATTAAACTCTAAAATTTAACAAACTCAAAAATTTATTAAATTCTACAAAGATAAGACCTCGTCCATTAATAACTTATTTATTCAATGGTGACAAATTCATGCCAAACGGATTTATCTATTGTTTTAATTTAATCTCCTAATTGAGGGCCATTAATAATGTTTCGTAAGAGCGGGAATTAGGCCGCAAGTATCTCTCGGATATTATTGCTTGTCACAGGATATTAATGTATTGAATTAATCAGATAATTGACTCGATCAAACGCATGCCTAATGAAACGCTTGATGTACAGGTAAGGAATTAGAAGGGAAAGCCTAAGAAAACAAGTGAGAGCATTTCTGCATATAATTAATAATAATTATTAGTTCTTCATTATGCAGAGTTGTAAATTTAACTGTAACATTTAACACTATGGTGTTTTGTTATAACTAATATTTCACGCGAGCTCATGTACAAATTATCTTAACTAGTTTAGCTTAGAAAAATCTAATTTTGGACACCTACGCCTTAGCCGAAATTTATTACTTCATTACTCGCAAATAAAAGTTTAAATGCTCGTAGTGATTTACGGGCTTATTCTAATTTTCCTGTCGATAAGTTTGCATCCCACGTTGAATCTTACGGTTAGGTTTCTTCATTGATCTAATATGGTTCTTAGCCTTATAGGACTAGTTGTATTCCCCTTAAAGATTTGAGCAATATTTAGTCAAAAATATGTAAATGAATGAGGTTGGCTAAATGATATTTAACATTATTGTGTACGAGTTAATGCCCGTGAAATATCACAGATATTTTCATATATTTGGAATTTGAGATATATTTAAATTGAAATGAATTTAATATTAGTCTCACTCTTTATTTGTAATAGTTAAACTTTTTTTATTGTAAAAGTCATGATAAAATTTTTATAGTTTCATAGAATCTTTTTTTATTCATTCCATCACTTAACTGACAATCAGTATTTTGCCAGAACTTGCGTTCTGTTTAATTCCGACTTCGTGCAACTAATATTTAGTTGTGCCCCAACTCCGGTATATGATTCAACTTAATAAGTTGACTACCTTATCTCGCCCTCTTTGTTCCGCTAAGTTTGCGTGACTCGGACGAGATATTAATTCTTGCTGAATTTCCGTGGTATTCACCACTGATTTCAAAGGATTGATTAAAGCGCTCTGTCTTACGTAAATGCGCTGTTATAAGGGCGGTCACTTCTTTTCACTCTCTTTGTTCCGCTAAGTTTGCGTGACCCAGACGAGATATCAATTCTTGCTGAATTTCCATGGTATTCAATACTGATTTCAAAGGATTGATTAAAGCGCTCTGTCTTACGTAAATGTACTGATATAAGGGTGGCCACTTCTTTTCACTCTCTTTGTTCCGCTAAGTTTGCGTGACCCAGACGAGATATCAATTCTTGCTGAATTTCCATGGTATTCAATACTGATTTCAAAGGATTGATTAAAGCGCTCTGTCTTACGTAA
>JAWQRP010001331.1:0-19721 GCA_033557875.1 Quadriops clusia | reverse complement strand
GGGACGGTGCTAATTGACGAATCACACGCGGTTGACTTGTTGACGTTGTCTAAAACTTCCTTCGGGGATTTTAAATTAAAATATGCACACGATATTCCTTCAGCTTAGGCAATATTACTTCCCTATACCGCTGGCTATATGGTTATATGTGATTTCGCTATCAATTCTAGAATATTCAAGATCATTACTAAATAAAATATACATATACAGTGGACTCCCCCCTTACACGGCGTCGCTTTATCCGTGTTTTGGTTTAACCATAGCTGCAATATTGGTGATTTCAAGCTTACTCGCTCACTACCTTGCGTCTTTGGCACTCGTTTTTAAATACACTTAACTGGAGCGTTTAACATTCTGATGTATATTATTCAAGATAATTAACCATAAAATTATTGAATACAGGTTTAATTAAAAATTTTCAATTTTTCTGTAGTGCATTTTTAAAGTTTAATGGAAAAACTCCCACGTTAAGATTGTAAACCTTTCATTTTTATGTAAATAATAATAATAATCTTTATTATGTATAACAATAATTTTCCCTAATCAATAGAACGTGTACTAAATATATTTTCCAAATTATGAGAATGTCTAACAATTTTATTTTCAAAATATTGGAATTTCGAACTCGCTTGTTTCAAGAGCTCGCTTGTTTCACGAGCTCGCTTGTTTCACGAACACGCGTGCTTTACGAGCTCGCCACCCCACTCCTTCGGCACTTGTTTTTTAATTCAGTTAACTAAAGCTTTTAACGTTCAACTATATGTTACCCAAAAAGTAAAATCACAGTTAGCAATTATTAAATGTGGAGTTAACTATTATTTTTTTAATTCTCGCATAGCACCTGTTTTAAATCCACGGGAGGCTCACTTGCTTTGCGAGCTTACCTCATGCCTACGGCGCTCGTTTTTTAATACAGTCAACTGGAGCTTTTAATAGTAGGGGAGCTCGAGATGCTAAATTTGCAGTTACTAAAGCGTCATGGGGACCTGTTGGATTGTAAAGATTAGGTCCTAAAACGAAAAAAAGTTTATGTTAAGTTTGCCGCGCTTGATTTTAATACACTGAACTAGAGTTCTTAATGTTCAACTATACTATACCCGAGATATAAGATCATACCTAGCAATTATGAAATACGGTTTTGATTATTTTTTTTATAACATCCGGACTTAAAGTTTAACAGAAAAACTGCTGGTTTAACAGTATGATTTTAGAATTGAACGTGTGTGGGCTACGTCAGTTTTTGGTTAAAAAAACCGGGAGCTATAGAAAAATTTAAAACAATTAAAATTGTGAATGTTGAGTTGTAAATAAAATTTCTGGTACTTTCTTGACTGATTTATTTAATAGTTCGTAAGGCTACCGGTTTCGCCGCATGAATTGCGGCTTCTTCAGGCCTTTGTAGTCAGAGTTTTGTTATATGTCATTTTTAAATTTGTTCTGCGAGTCATCACTACCTGTTACCACTGTTAAATGTATTAGCTTTATAATTTTTACAAAAAACACGTTAAAATTCAACAGATAAAACTTTGAACAAACACAAGACTATGATGAATTACAAATAATTATAATTAAATCTGACTACAAAGGCCTGAAGAAGCTGCAATTCATGCGGCGAAACCGGTAGCCTTACGAACTATTAAATAAATCAGTCAAGAAAGTACCAGAAATTTTATTTTCAACTCAACATTCATTGTAATCACCTTGATTTGGGGAATTATACATTTCATTTATTTTTTTACCTTTCCTTTATTATGCGATTTCTGGCCACTTCCTCCGTGCCAGGAAGAATTCCGGGGGCTGTGTCCACGGCTAGGGGAATTGAAAGCCCTGTTATTAAAACTCCGGAAGTTTCCCCGACTATGAAAACTATTGTCTTGCCAGGATTTGTTCCATCTGTGCTGAGGAGCGCTTTTAGGAGAGAATCTTCCACGTGGACTTGCAAAATTTTGTGGACTGCTAAAGCAGCGAGGCCTAAAATTGTGTCCGTGCGGGGAGTCAAACCCACCTTGTATGTCGCCAAAACTAATATAATCTAAAGAGTCGTTTTTTGTAGAAGGCCTTATATTTGAATTTATAAAGGGATCCTGACCTGGTGATGCCATCATTAATTGTTCCTTTTAGTCAATTGCTCTTTCTAGTCAATTGCTCTTTCTAGTCAATCGTTCCTTCTAGTCGATCGTTCCTTCTAGCCAATCGTTCTTTCTAGTTAATTGTTCTTTCTAGTCGCTTTGTTCTTTAAGCACTTCCATTCGATGTAGACTGCTATTGTAGTGACAATGTTGTAAAATCAAGCAAAACTCTTGAAATTAGGCAAACAAACAATCCCCATGTTTCAGCACTTTTGATATGTGTGGTTATAGAATCTGTAGGTTCCAAACAACAAAAATTATTGAGGTTATCTACCGCTTCGGATAAGTTTAACACAACGATGTTTAACAACTGTCCGCGTGCGCAGTAGAACTTTCAAGCGACGCACGTTGTAGAGGGCGCTTCAGGATTTTAAACAAAACGAAATTTAAATTTACAACTTTATTTTTATAATGTAGTGTAAAATTAAATCACATAATTCCTATTGTATTATAAGATAGGTTATGTATCAATTTGACCATGACATTTTTGTAGTAATTACGTATTTATTTAGCAGTAGGTACATGAGCTGTATATAACTATATTATATACACATCGTATGTAACATGTATCTACTATTTATTTATGTATGGATGTATTTTACATAGAGATTGGTGGTATTCTCGATTAACTTCGTCTTTCCTCGTTACCCTTCGTGTTGATAATGAATTTTATTAACGCCATCTCGCGTGGCTCGGCGTCACCCGTCACTTGACCGTTGTCTTTCCAATATTATTCTTTTCTTTGGTCGGGTTGTCGCCGGCTTTTTCCTGCCGGTAGATAGAAATAAAGTTGGGCTCGCAATTGCCTTAAGCTAGCGCAGAACTCCGATAGTAAAGAGGGCGAAAAGGGATAGAAATTGATAAATCGGGATCTGACGTCGACAGGGTGACGTCACGGGGCCGTCGGTCGGGAAAACAGGAAACTGTCGAATGAGCGAAACATGGCGTCTGGTCGAGGACGAGCTCCGAAATAAAATTTTGAATCTGATTTATTAAATGATTTTATGCGCAATCAAACCAGATAGAAACTAAAAAATTAAAGATAAACCTGCAAAGATTGTACATAACTGTATATTTTTCGTTTGAAACTAAGCCGATACTTGTTTTAAAATAAATCGTTAAGCAAAAATGGGTGACAGTCTTTAGTTACCCACTAATACTAAGTTCTACTAAGTGTTGTGCCCTTTGTGCAGTGTCTGGAACTGGATTAATCTGGAGTACACGTCGTTAAGGGTAAGTGCAAAAATCTTATTTATTCCTTCGGCCGCTCCTATCTCGTCTTCCTTGCATTTTCTGCTCACAACTCACGTCCCACCCAATTTGACAATGGACACGGATTCGCCATTTTTTTCAAGGTCACGTGCCCGCACTAAACAATTTTTCCAAATCCCGTTGGTTACGCCGGGACTCTAGATTTTTTCATTGCCACTATAAAATGGGCTAATTTACCCCGACCGATAAGCAGGGAACTCTCCCATTGATTAAATCAACTTTGATAATACATAACCACAAAGAAGCGAACACCACCTTTTTACAATAATAATTGTTGCAATAAACAACAATTGCTCCATATCTGCTATTTTCCCTTACTACTATGATGTCATGTGCAATCTTAACACCTTTATTTCCCATTATTTCATATGTTTAAATAATTATTTAAAAAAATTCAAGCTTAAACGTAGTTTAGTATGTACACGTCTGAAACTAAAGTTTTTGACGATAGATTTATTGTTTTTTTTATACCCTCGTAAGACCACTGTTTCTACTCTTAATCGTCTTGTTAAAATGTTTGTAATTTTCTAAATATGTTAATACTTGGCCGCTTTGTTGTTTCGTTATCCTGGAATTCGTTTGCTTTAAAGTATTACTACAACTCCAATTTGTGGCACTTTTAGCACTACAAAATGTTTTGAGGAACAAATTCATTCTATTAACAAAATGAACCCCAGCTGTTTACCGTAGTCCGATCAAGATATTTCACAATTTAATGTAATTACGCTTTTATTACAATAATTGTTATGTTCACTTCATTTGGATATTGCCTTTTGTCACAACACATCATTTGCATTATTTCCATTAGTTTTTGTTTAACCCTTTTTAAATAGTGTTCCCAATTGACAGCACAAGATAGCCAATTACTTGATAAATCTACCTTTAATATTTCTGTTCTAAGCAAAGCTACATGGTAATTAAATACGTAATTCAGTCATCTAGAGTTTTATCGTTTCTGTACCTAAATCACATTATATTATATTTACATAATATCTATGCATTTACATGTATAGTCATATCACATCATAAATCCTCTATAAAAAGTTATTTAAAAATGCATTGCATAGTATTCGCCATAATATGTAAATTGATTATATTTAGGAACCATTTACAATTTAAGCTTTACACACAACAAATAACTTAAATTGACATTAATAAATGAGAGGCTAAAATTCAAAACGTGCTTTGCCCAAAAACAAAGTTGGGAGATATTAACAAAAAATAAAGTAAATAAGTGATTCTTTTAATGGAAACGGTACTTTTCTTTGCACTATTTAAATGGTACCATTTTAAAATGTAATTGTGACACCAAAATAATGCATTTGTTGCTCAAGTTTAACACGTTCCGTGCGTATCGGTTCTGATGCTATGGAAAGTATATGGGGCTATGACGCACAAGCGCGTGATACGCAGCGAACGTGTTAAGAAGGTATTGTTAACTCAATTTCGAATATTTTGGACAAAGTATACTCTGAATGTCAGCTCCTCAAGTTCATTCTCATTGTAAGAAAATCTGCAAGCTAAACTATATCCTCATTGAATTATTAGTGTTATGATTATTTGAACAAGATAATAACATTCCTGTGTGTTTTATAACATGAACGTATAAATATACGTAGGTAAAGAAAAGCACAACAATACACTATTTTCTTAATATCATAAGAATTAGGGACATTTTAACTTCAATCACGTAATAATACAACAAACAAAAAGTACTAAACCAAAATATACTATATAAATAAAAAGACATTCTGTTTTTATTTATTTGATTCGACCTTGCTGGGAAATCCATATCATCAAAATATACCTGTATATGTCTGTTCATTTGCATTACATTCTTACTTAATGGTGATAATATTTTAAAAACTAAACTAACTTGAATGAATAAAGATTTTTTTAACATCTAATTATTGACGTGTTGTTCTATTAATAAAATAAAGTAGATTTGTTTTTGTGCAAGTGATAATATATATAAAGCAAATTGTTGTTTTCAAAAACTAGATCACTGAATGAGTGAGGTTTTATCGAACCTATGGTTTTAATTGCCCGCTCCTGGAATTTGAAACAATATTTATTCCAGTCTAATGAAAATAAGATGTATTTAATCAAGAGTAAAAAAGATTCATTTAATATTCAAAATTTTTAGAAGTGCCAGCCTAATGAGAGTCCCGACATGGCAATTCAAATAATCTTGTGAAATTCTACAGATTCCCAATTCTGATTAAACACACCTCTTTCTCATTGGTTCTCGTAACCGTTTATATTTTTTATTTGATAAATGCATCCACATTTAACCATACATTTTGGGAGCATCTCATATCAAAGTCAACTTTATTTTAGGTTCAAGTCGTTAATTTGTTTAAATTCGAAATTTCAAAAAACACATAAATAAGCCAAGATAAACTGGAAAGAGACTTCAAGATTTTTTTGTTAGTTACGACATTTTCAAGATGAAATTTCGAAGGTAGGTTTTATTTTCTTTTTTGATTTGCAAATAAAAAATTCTATATCATGAGAAATGGAAATTATATTGGAAATATTTAGGTTTAAAACAACATTGAAAAGATTTACATAAATCCATTTTACCAGATTGCGCAAAATTATTAAACTAACAACAATTAATTATTAAGCCTTATAAGCCTAAATATTTCTTTCATAAAACTCTCATTATTGATTTTTTAATACTTAAGAATTTATTTATTATGTTTTTAATTGAACAGCCATAAAATAAATTTACAATTAAAACGACAAATCCATAACAAAACGAATCAAACAAAACCCAAAAAATGTTTTCCATTTGGTCCTTCTTCATATCCATGGCATCTGTGCTTGCTTACGTTACTCCTACAACCGCCCTCACAATTAAGGTACTCCTTCTACACTCTGTATAATTTTCCTGTTGCAATTTCAGAAGTACAAGTGCGAAGGGTTGTAGTGCACTAGGTACTATGTATTTGTCTGGAGTGAGTGACGTATAAAATGGAAAAAAGTCGCCATGGGAAAAAGTTTAAGGATAAGAGTAAGCGAACATCAAAAAAACGTAAAAGCCGAGAGGAAAACGGTAACTCTCCTTCGCTAGTGTCCACAAACACTACTAAACCGTTGGTTGAATACTCGGACGTTAGTTCTGAGGACCTATCAGGGCCTGAGGCTGGTGAGATTCAAAGCGACGCCGAAGCGGCTCGAAGTTTTAGTGATGATGGTGAACTAAGCAGCCATTCAATGCATCGCAGCGTAAGGTAAAAATGTAGCTAGCAATGAACTTCACCTTTCGAGAGCTTCAGTCGTAGATTAATTTCCAGCTTCTTAATTGAATTTTCACCTTGCACCTCGTCCTCGTTTGATTAGTATTTACTGCTAATAACGCACTCAATTCTTTTAACTAGCATGAATTATAAATGTCTTAATCCACTTTCTTTTAAGCAAGTAGTAATATAATTGCAGCCCTCTATCCATTTTGTTTGCAATCAATAAGCAACTTCATTGTTTAGTTTGACGGTAACACTATACAATCTCTCAGTTTTATTGCAGCTAAATTTCATAGTTTTCATTTAATGGTCAATTAAAAATCATTGATATTGGCCTACACTGGCTCATGTTGCCGTTACTACTATTAACTTATATGTGCTACTACTAACCTCATCAATACCTATCAACAAACACTTCTTTTAATATTTTATATTTAATGCTCTTAATAGATTGTTATTCTGATAGATACATGTCTGAGTGTGTAATTTTCATTATGTATGTCAACAATGGATATGCTTTTAAAGTAATAAACACAACTAAATTTAGTAAGTACGTTTGATTACAAAGTAGAATTATCACTTGCATGAACATTAGTTTTAATTTTAAGCAATTTATTGAATTTGTTTGCATGCCCTTACATACATAATATGGCAAAGAAAACTTAAAAGAAAAGGGCTCATGTGCGAAATTATGAAGTTTGTCTTCTAAACAGTGACTCCATGCATATACCTACACATTTTGGTGTTGAATTCCAGGTATAGTCGTACATCAGTGGATGATGAGTATTATGTACAAAGAGTCATTAGCCCTTCGAGGCGTGGTCATAGATTGGATCCGTCTATGATACCAAGGTCACCATCTCCTGTCATTTCTAGAGGTGAAAGAAAACAGTCAGTGTCATCACGTTCTTCCAGATCGAGTGAGGTGAGGCACCGAAGAAAAATAGATGCTTCCCCGGTCCCTGAATATAGACGTGTAATAGCCTCTTCTCCATACGACGCAGAGTATGACAGGAAAAAACGAAAAAAACGTGAGAAAAAGCACAAGAAAGATAAGAAAATAAAGAAAAAGAAACGAAAATCAAAACATAGATCTAGGAGCACTAGTTTGGAAAGTGCAGAGTCGATAAGTTCGCCTCTAACACCACCCCACAAGGGGTCGAAAGGTGACGATCAACTTTCAGATTGGGAGCCCCCAGCGAAAGATGACAAACCAATAAGACCCGAAGATGTAGCTAAGATTGACACGGATGCTTGTTCTCCGGTTTCCAATGACAGTCACATAGCTTCCCCAGATCCAATAGACAAGTCACGAACTCCTAGTCCTAGAGGAACACCACCTTTGATGAAAGGAGATGTTAGGGAATCTCCTCACACACCACCTATTAAATCAAAATATTCCAATCATATGAGTCCTGTAGAAATAATCGATATACTAGATAAAGACAGCAGCATCTCGCCTATTCCCTTAGATGAGCCTTCAAGAAGCATGTCCAGACAGAGTTTGTCTCCTGTAAAGTCATCGCCATTTAGAAACCCCAGTCCTGAAGTCGTAGCGGTTTCTTCTTATCAAATAAGGCTGCGAACCAGTGAAAGCCCTAGGAGAAGAGTTGACAGAGACATTTTACATCATAGACGGCACAGAAAGGAAAAGGAGAGGGAACGAAAAGAAAGGAAAAGATTGGAAAGAAGTCGAAGTCCAGTGCGACGACGAAATAGTCGTTCACCAAGTTGGGGCAGAAGGCATTATAGTAGATCGCCTACAAGAAGTAGGATTAAAAAGTACAGATCTAGAAGTCCAAAGAATGTTAGAGAGAGAGAAAGGCCGTCTAGATCGCCTCCCGCACCTAGGCGAGAAAAAATCCGGAGTCCATCTCCACATTCCATGCGTTCAACTAAACTGAAGAACAAAATCACTGACACTAGCTTATTCGCAGAATTGGTGAAAGATAAACACAAACGGAACTTAGAATTGAAGAAGTTAGAGGAGACACTGGAAAAGAAAGATGAATCTCCTTCGAAAGCTCCTGCTCCGACACCCATTGACCAAGTAGATTGCAGCAAAATAGACAGCAATCTAATCCCTATGGACATCGATGACATCCCTATTCCATCAGAAAACCGAGTGGAGGAGAAAACTCCGCCAAGACCAGTTGAACCTCCAGTTCCTATTACAAATAATGTGACATTAGTTGACATAAAGACTCTGGCAAAAGATCCTCCGCCACCACCACCTAGCTTACCTCCTGCTCTAAACACTAAAGTTGGTCTCTCTACCGGACCAATGAAAACACCTGTAAAAACCATTCCGGCTCCACCACCAGACAATAAAGTGTCTCCTCCTAAACTTAAAAGTATAACGAAACTGCCAATGCCTCCAGGAATAAACCAGACTGATTTAGAAGAGATTGAATCCCCTCCTAGTGGATCACCAACTCCTCCTCCTCAATCGAAACCAAAAACCCCACCTCCACAACCAACAAGAAAAAGCATAATGAACCTACCGATGCCGCCGGTTATTCCTGGAACTGAGGAGTTAAGTGGCGATGAAGACATCACGACCACTCCTCCAAGAGCCTTAGGTAAAGGCTTGGACAAACTGAAGAATCTACCTAAGCCCAAGTACAAGAGGCCAAAGATTTTAAAGCGGCGGGGTTCCAAAGGGCTCATTAGCAAAGATTGGGGTGAGCGCTGTGTAGATGTTTTTGAAGTGATCAATCAAATAGGAGAAGGCACTTACGGTCAAGTATATAAAGCAAGAGATGTTCAAGCGGACATTTTAGTGGCTTTAAAGAAAGTTCGGTTAGAGAACGAAAAGGAAGGATTTCCTATTACGGCTGTGAGAGAGATAAAAATACTAAGGCAACTTAATCACAAGAACATTGTCAACTTGAGGGAGATCGTCACTGACAAACAAGATGCCGTGGACTTCAGGAAAGACAAGGGATCATTCTATTTAGTGTTTGAGTACATGGACCATGATCTAATGGGGCTTCTGGAGTCTGGTATGGTCGATTTCAATGAAATGAACAATGCTTGCATCATGAAACAATTGCTCGATGGACTCAGCTATTGCCATAAAAAGAACTTCTTACACCGGGACATAAAATGTAGTAATATACTTATGAATAATAAGGGTGAGGTGAAGTTGGCCGATTTCGGTTTGGCTCGATTATATAATGCTGAAGATAGACAAAGACCTTACACTAATAAGGTTATTACTTTATGGTATCGTCCTCCAGAACTTTTACTTGGTGAGGAAAGATATGGACCTGCTATTGATGTATGGAGTTGTGGATGCATCCTTGGGGAATTGTTTATGAAGAGGCCACTTTTCCAGGTAGGTTTCATTTTTACAAGAAAATTAATTCTTGAGCAAATTGTACAAAAGTTTATGTCTTACTTTGACTATTGACATTATTTTGCTGATTGAATGTATTCGGTTACTGCTAGGCTAATGCAGAGTTGATGCAATTGGAAATAATCTCAAGATTGTGTGGCACACCTACTCCTGCTGTATGGCCATCTGTCATTAAGTTACCCTTATTCCATACTTTGAAACCTAAGAAGCTTCACAGGCGGAGAATTCGGGAGGAGTTTGTGATGATGCCTAGCTCAGCTTTGGATCTATTGGATAAGATGCTGGAGTTAGATCCAGAAAAGAGGATAACTGCTGAGGATGCACTTAAGAGTAATTGGCTCAAGAACATCAACCCTGAACAGTAAGTGCAAAAGTACTGGTTTTACTAAGTTGTTTTTTCAAAGTATTGAAAAAATTTGTATCTACGAGTTTTGCTTCTAAAGGACCCCTCACACGTTCAGTTTATTGTTACAATTTAAGAGTTTGATTTAAACACTTTGCGTGTGTAGGAAACAGTTCAGGGCTCGAGATTTCTGATAAAAAGAAAGGTCTCTTTAGTAGATGCTTCAGATTTGCATTTAAAAGGTCATTTCAGTTCACAGTTCTATCTTCTGTTTTGTCTATGTGTAAAAACAAGAAACTGATTGAATAGGTAACTAAAACTGAGACTGCAAGCTGACATGATGGGCAGATATAATTGTTTCAATAATGTTAAATCCTAGCACATTGAATATTGATTTGATAATGAAAGGCTATTTATCTTTTAATTTTTATTTTAATTCCTGCATGACTAGTTATATTTGAGCTTTGATCTTCTTTAGATGCTAAGTCAAAATTCTTTGATCATTAAATTAAAACTGTTACAATAAATGACAGACGGAAAATCAAACAATGAACGTATCGGTAACCTGAAATGAATCTCATTTTCAATCATTATTACCATACAAAAGAACCATCCTTGACATTTATTTTTTTAATATTATTTCAAATGTTAACTATAACTGCAGCTAACTTGGTCCATTCTGAAGTTCCAATTTTTGATGACGCATTTGAGCATTTCGCATAATTTTGGTGTTCCAATTCCTCAATGGTAGCCGGCTTAGTCATGCAGACTTTATAACCCAAAAAGGTTGAAGAACTGCCATTACATCCAGGCAAAACAAGTTAGGTGAATTTTATGGGGCAGTGGAATATTTCTTCAAAAATTGAGGCCTTCCAGAGCAGTGTGAACGTCAACCGTTATTGTGCCATGATAACGGCAAATTTGCCACCTGAAATTGAAGGTCTTGACCACATTTGGTTTCAATAAGTGAGACGCCACTTGCCATACAGCCTTTGAAATCAGTGAATAGACCATCAGATCATGACATCACACCTCTAGATGTTTTCTTTCTATATAAAGTAAAAAGTCTACTTGGGTAAGAGAGTTACGATTAAGGAATTGGAGGCCAATATTACTCAAGTCATTAGCCAAATACCACTCGAAATGCTCGAATGCATCATCGAAAATTAAAACTTCAGAATAGACCATGATAGCCACATTAAAAGAAATTATCTTCAAAAAATAAATATCAAGAATGGTTCCTTTGTATGATAATAAAGATTACTAAATAAGGCAGAATTATTCTACGAAAAGAGTAGTTTTAAAATTAATCACCCTTTAGCAGTATGTCAATTTATATATTAACTTAACCAACTGCCATGTTTAAAAAAGTTTCTCTGCCTTTAATGATTCAAAGCCATATTATTCGCATTTGAAACAACTGCCTTAGGCAATACGCTATTGCAGAGGAATTTTCTATTGTAAATGTATATAAAAAAATATATATTTTTTAGATTTTTCAAAATACATATAATTTTGTTTTCTTTATTAACACATCAAAAAACTGTTGTACATGGTTGTGATCTATCACATTACAGTGAATTATTAGCTTGTGGTTTATTTTCGTATCTGAAATAGGCCAAATAATAAATTATACATATAATCCATATGGTATTAAGCAACCCAATATCCTTAGAAAGACTAGGAATTTAAAATACTTATTACATATTTTCCTGTCGATTTTATTTTTTATTCTCTAAGCAGCCAGTTTTGCCCTGCCTTGCATCATCAGGTCTATATTGTTAAATTGTTCATCCATAAAATTAAATGTTAAAATTAGAGTTACTAAGGGTATTGCCCTGTACAGTTTGTATGCTTGTAAAACACTTTTAAATATTAGCAAACAGTGAATGGTATTGAGGTGAACACAAACAGAGAACAAACACACTTGGCTTGGCAATGAGGTGAGGTTTGCCTAGAGAATAAAACATAAAATCATCAGGAAGTACGCAATAAACATTTTAAATTTCCTGAAACTGAACTGTTGACTGAAATGAAATAAATATAAAAGGCCCTTTAGGCCTGGTTAAATACGTAACCCCGGATTAAATTTAATTTCTGGTTTTTGTAACAAAATTAGTATAGCATAACTATGGGTTAGATTTAACTCATTTTTTTGCAACCGGCTCTTAGAGTTCGATTTTATTTCTAAACCTGCTTTTAACATTCTCTATTTTTTATTTTTATGTAAGTGCTTCGTCAGCAATCCCCTTATGATTACCACTATATAAAGGATTAATGATGTCTCAAAATTCAGAAAATGTCTGACCAACTGTGCAGTTAACTCTCCACACTTTCTGTTAAACTACATAGTTTATTGTCATTTGCAAGTCTGTTTACTGTTTTGTTCTTTAAAAATCAACATAAAAAGGATTTATGATGTTACACAGTTCAAATAACTACACAGTAAACCCAGATTATCGCTTAGACATGATGTCACACAAGATAAACTAACTGTTTAATTGTCTAGGACTTTTTAAGATATACATATCATAGTGGTTACATGTTTCCTAAGAATAGAGCAAATAGATCATTGGCGTTTTCAATGTAATATGCAAATTGTTCCAAACGCTACATCCGACTAGTTCATATACTAGTCAAACGATCAGCAGTTCATGAACAGTATGAGCAGTTTATAGATATTTATAAACTGCGCACTTTGTTCAAGAACTTCTGGTCGTCCAACTAGTACGTGGACTAGTCGGATATAGCGGTTGGAACAAGGCTTAAATAAACATATTGTTCACAACTATTAATTGCATTCAGGATTGCCGCACCAGAATTGCCGACTTGGCAGGACTGTCACGAATTGTGGAGTAAGAAACGTAAACGGCAGTTGCGAGAACAACAGGAGGCAATGCACAACCTTCCACCGGGCAAGCCTCCGATCATCGGCAGAGATGGCAAATCCTTTCCCAAAACCGAAGACGGCACGGACTTCGGAGGGTGAGTGCTTGCACAATTGGACCTTTGTGATGTAAATTCATTTAGTGAGATGGTCGTGTAAATATGCATAGATGAGTATAGAGGTATATAGCAAATAATATATTATTTAGGAGGAGAGGTGATAAAAATGGACAAATTGTGCCCTCTGAATCATGGACCAAGAAAGCTAGGCAATTAAATAGTACTAATTGATGCCAAACAAACTGTAAAGTGTTATTTCTTTGCTCAAAGTAAAAATGAGATGTTTAAACAAACAAGAGACTTTTTAAATAAAGTTTTAGTCTAATTTTTTAAAATGAAAGAAAAGGAACTTTCGCTATAAAGTGCATGTGCCTTAATTTATATTACCTACTTACTGCATAAATATAAAACCTAATTTAAATATTTACATAAATGTATGAAAAAGGGAATTCATTGATTTTTTTGTACATAATATGATTATTATTAAAACATAAATACCTACAATTATAAAATGAGTTGTATTGTATTCAATAAATAAACTTGAGTACAGCGATTGATTCGTTATGGAATTATTAAGAGACTCTTGATTGGGCATTGAGCAGTGGTGTTAATTATACGAAAGATATGTTAAGAAGGCACCAATCAAACGGCTCTTCAATTTGATATAACGTGCGTTCCCTTCTGTGTATTTATGTTGATTATTTGTAGGCCTATTTTATTGTATGTAAGGCAACAATTGTACAATAATAAGTCTGGTAGCATATTTTTTGTTAAACGGAAATAAATTATTTTATTGTTTTTGTAATATGTGTTGTTATTTTCATTTTTAGAAGGTTTGCGTTCCTACAATACTTAGTTTCACCATTTATTAAGTGTTAGTAGTGTTTCGTGCTGCTTCTATTCCAATATATTTTTTTGAAAGGAAATCGTCCCAATTATTATTTGTTTTCTAAATTCCTATTTGAGAAATTACATATTATTACTGCATTATATTAGATGATACCATGTAACTTTTGTAAATATGTTGGTTATTTTTATCATTTATTCCTCAGTTTGTAAATAAAGGGATTTTTATGAACGATTTTTGTTTTGTTTTATTTATTTTGCCTTTGGTTTCCTTCCTTGTATGTATGTTTTTTTGTTTAATTTTAGCTAGAAATTATGCATGTTTGGTATGCATTCAATTGCAATATTAATTCGAATGCCTAATTCCATATCAAATCTACTGCCTTAATACCATATTAAATCTATTGCCTTAATACTAAAATACAGTAATATCTCTTCATTTTATCCTAAAAAGTTTGTTAATACTAAACTGCGTTTATTTTAATTAATTGTTTAATCTGAATTCAAGATTTAAAAACGTTCATATTTGAAAATTGCTTACAAGATGTAATACAATCGCAAATGTGAGAAGTAAAAGAGGTGCTATAGATTTTATTATGTTTTGATACGTAAATTAAGTGGTTTTTAAAAGAATCACAATGTTTGTTTGTTTGCCACAGTTCATCAAAAAGCTTGAAGATGGACGCTTACGACACCGCAGTGCTTTCTTATGCACTTGCTACAGCAGCTAACAAATTAAAGCCTGGACTGCTCGGTCTTGCGCCCAATTTGCCCAATATTCAATTGGCTCCTGCAGCGATGCAGCAAAATCGTGAAGATTTGTCTTTGACTCCTCCAACAAAAGAGTCTGGTTGTAGTGCAGCCGATGATGTTGACAAGCGCAGTTTGTATAACTTACTAGCCAGCTTAGAACAAGCCCTGATGACTAACTATCCCATTCATATATCGCAGTTGCTGGAGCTTTGTTCCTATAAGCAGGTATGCCCTTACAGTACTTTCTCATTGCACATATTTTAAGTAAATTACTCGAAATGTATACTAAACGTGAAAGTAATTTGTACATTCATTTGGGTGTGATGTCGTTTATCCTTAAGTTGCAGTTAGAGTCCCAAATTATTACAATCCTGGAGCGACTCCAAAACGAGCTTAGGCAAGCATGCAAAGCCAACCCTGGTTCGAGTCACACTCTCTATGTTCCCGCAGAAAGTGAGAATTCCAAGCAACCAGGGGGCACTTTGAGGACAGAAGGGGTTTGTACGGCCTTAACTGAGTTATTTGCTAATTTTAGCCTCTCAAATGGGGCCAGTCTATTAAAATCACAATACAATACTTAGCGAGGTGTATTCCACAGTGTACGATGTAACATTATTTATTTAAAAAATAAATTAATAAAAATGTTTTTGTACATATCTCAGAGTTTGATTGGTTAGCATGTGAATATTTATGGGTATGAAGAAAAATGAATACCAAGGGAAACAATTATCAGAAACAGAAGAAAGTCTTATAAAAACTTTCACATCATCAGCAAAAATGGTCTCTCGCAGGGGATTGTTGCTAGCACATCATCGATGAAAGTCAAGGAAAGTAAGGGTCCTAAAATTAACCCTTTAAGAACAATGGATGTAAGCATTTATTTAAACTAGTACCTACTGTGACAATAGCCTTAAAAGAACATAAGGACAAAGCGGCTCTTATTCCAGCACCTGAGTGAGTATCGTATGATAAGTATCTAATTTTAAGAAACATAATAACATAAATTCCAAGGTTGTGTCCTCTCGACCAACTAAGCAGTTTAATGTTCATTTAAACTAAATTTTCATTTTTTAATACTTTTGTCCGGACGTTTAGGGACTGATTGTGTCCTTCTTCAGCGTTTACATTAAATTAATTTTTTGCAGAATGAAACTTAAATGTAAACGCTGAAGAACAAAATTGTTTTATTGAAAAAATGACCAAAAAGCCAGAGAAAAATTTTAAACATTATAATAACTTAAATTAAAAATAAATAGCTCATTAACTGTTAACTAGATTTCAATGTAAGCAAAACCAATTAGATGATAAAAAAAATTTTCGGGATTATCGGTATCACATCACTTAAATCGCTCAGTGCATTTTTATATCCTAAATAGATATCTGTTTCTAAATAAAGGTAAAATAAGATGTTAATACTAGAAAATAATACAAAAATTATGTATGTATATTGAAAATATATATTTTATTGTATAATTAACGTTAGAGCTTATATTAATAGAATTTACCTAATTTAACAAAAATGTAAACAATTTGCAGATATCTAATAGCTGTGTTAATAGTGTATGTTAATAACAATCAATTCTAACCGCTTAAAACTCTAAAACAATGATAACAAATGCTTCACAAACAATGTGTAGAAAATTATATTTTTAAACTTTAATTCAGATTATTTCAAAAGATTCTGCTAATTTAGAATAAAACGAAACTAATGTCTGGCAAATAATTCATCTTTTACTTTTTCTGAATGAATGATTAGTATGTATATTGTTCGTACGGAGAATATCCCAATTAATTGCTTATAACTAATCTTGAGTGGACATTGTATTGATGTCCCAATAACCTGGGGGAGTCTCTGTCTGTGGGCTGAATTTACTTCTATGTCTTGAACACTTGTTCATAGCTTCTTTAAGTTTTCTTGGTGATAATTCCATTGCTTGATAAAATTTCTGGCAATCTTCACAAGCCCATCCGTCAAGTCTTTCCCTCTCCTTTCCCCTAACTGTTTGCTTATAATCATAATCAACGTCCTCTTTCTTTTGTCTCGCAGGGAATTTATCATAATCTGCTACAAAGCTAGATGTTATCAATAACTTTTCACCTCGGTTTTGTTTACCTTCTACATCTACTCTTTCTTGTACGTTAGATTTACCATTAGTGCTTGCTTTCTCTTCCTTGTTAATATTACTTTGAAGATCAAAAGGATGCTCTGTAAGTCTAGGGTATCCCTCAGATTCGTCATAAAAAGTCACATCATCATCATCATCAGACGAGGTTAATTTATTTAAAAATGAAGAATTTTTTCGTTGTGATCCGAATAGTTGTGTTAATGTAGATTTTTGTACTTGTTTCTGTGCCTTCTGTGTTTTTTGAACTTTTTGTGAACCTTTCTCTGCAGTTTGCCTTCGCTGGGGTTTGCGGGCATTTAATATTCTTTGTGACTTCTGCCAGCCCTTTTGTATTGATTCCGATGGTTGAGTAACCTTTAAAAAACCTTCCTGTACGTGCTCTGACGACTTTGCTATACTACAACTTTGAATCTCTTGACCTATTTTTCGCTGGGATTGCGAGTTTTGGCTGTTTTTTGTAAAATTATGAAGCGACAATTTATTGATCTTTGCTTTCTTTACATTTGCTTTTATGTCGGGTGTGCATTCGATGTAAGAGTCAAAATCTGACGAGGTTCTTTTCGGTTCCTTGGGTGTTTTAAAGTTGATTTCCAAGTTATTATAACTACTAGGTGGTGTTAAAGAACAGTTAGTTTTTTTCACCTTAATTTTGCGAGTGCGATCAATTTTAGGGCTAGATGATGTGGACTCGTTGGTAACTTCACAGTCTGTGGTGTCTGTTTCACTCACTATCGGTTCATTTAGTTTTGATGTTAATGGGCTGAACGAAAATTCCAAAGACATAATGGAATCTACATTGGGACTCACATTTTCTCTTTCTTCCTCGTTGTATATAAATTTTGGGGATGTTTCCAATTGTTTACATTTGGTCTCTTCTGCAGTGTTTTGGCTATAAATTTCGTTTAATTGCTTCTTGAACACGTTAAATTGTTTGTCGATCTTCTCTTGTACTTCTGTTTCATGAAATAAAAAATTTTTATAACCAAAAAAAAAATAAAAAAGTAGTTTATATATTATTATTTTTACTTACAATTATACATAAAAGTTCAAAACCAACTATGTACTGATAATGTTTGAATAAATGCCCGTGTTACTATTAGCAAGTTTCTACATCGAACTTGCTACAATTTAAGTCTCAAGTCATTATTGAGCCCCAGCATTTATTCCAGCATTTACATGCAGTAGGTTAATCTTATTAAAATAATATATGAATTTCATACATAAATATGATTAAATTTTTTAATAGTGCTATTTTTGTTCATTGTAAAGAAAAAGATCAATAAAAAATTAGATGAACTAAAACTACAAACTTAAGATCAAAACAAGAAGGTTGTTCAATTGGTCTTTTTCTTTCTTGACCCCACTGTATTTAATTGGTGTATCTTAGGTCTTTCAGTTTTATTAAAACAACTTTTACATGTATTCCAATTTATTTATTCGATGTTTCGCCAGATTTATGCCAGCTTCTTCAGGAATAATTATATTTTAAAATTTAATCGATTTATTATTTTTTTATATTAAAATATAATTATTCCTGAAGAATCCGGCAAAATGTTGAATAAATAAATTGGAATACCTATAAAACTTATTTTAATAAAAATGAAAGAGGTTGTACAGATTCTGAGCTTTTTGGTCATGTAATTATGTGGCCAGAGCTCAGTGTCTTGGATATTTATTTAATAATAAAAAAAAGATTCTGAGAAGAAAAAGTTTAAACGTCTAATTTTCTTGGATATTTTAAGTCTTCGTTTAGTCAATTAAAAATGCAAATATTTATATTATTTGTTTTATTAGTTCACCGATTCACCTTGACTTGTAGGCCAATGATAAATAAAACAGACAATACCAATATTTGCGTTTTTAATCGAATAAACGAAGACGTAAAACACCCATGAAAATTAGAAGAACAGTACAAGGAAAGAAACAAAGAAAGTTTAAACTTCTAATATTAAACACATTTCCCAGGATCGAAGGAGAAATTTATTCTTTATCTATAAAACCATTGTGATATTTTTCTGCTATTATATTTTTATTTGTATTGTTTGCAATTCCCAAACTAAATATCTCAAAAACAATTGTAGTCTTATACCGTTATTTTAAATCTATATTACTTTCTAACTCTTTCAAACCAAATGCATGTGCCTGTGCACACAGAACAAATTTTGATGTAGGGAGCCATATTTATTGTACTTGTAGTTTTGTGACAATAGGGATAAATGAACAAAGAAAGAGTACCTTATTTGGACCTTCCCAATTACATACTACTTAAACGCACAAGTAACACATGGGCTGAAAAGTCCCACGCCTAATAAAGAAAACGCGTTTTGTTTTGTTCAAAATTGGCTTTATTCATCAACGTAATCTCCGTCAAGAGCCAAACAATCATTCCAGCGTCGCTGTAACATTTCAATACCGCTTTTGTAGAACGATTTATCTTTTACCTGAAAATAGGCCTCAGTTTCAGCGATAACCTCTTCATTCGAGCGAAATTTCTTATTGGTGAGAATTTTTTTGAGGTCTGCGGACAGCCAGTAATCGCTGGGAGCCAAATCTGGCGAATACGGTGGATGTGGGAGCAATTTGAAGTTCAATTCATGTAGTTTTGCCATTGTTTTGATTGACTTGTGACACGGTGTGTTGTCTTGATGAAACAAAATCTTTTTCTTTGCCATATGCGGTCGTTTCGTTGCAATTTCG
>JAWQRP010001330.1:0-19727 GCA_033557875.1 Quadriops clusia | reverse complement strand
CATACTCTCAATAACAGTTCTCACCTTAATGGCGTAATTTTCTTTGACGTGACTTTGCCTACGAATTCTGGGATGCTACGAATACAACGAAAAAGGGTTCCTACCAAATACTAGACGATCACAGGTATTTTTGGCCAAATAGAGTTAGGGGGTTGATTTGAATTTCCCGCCGTTTCCGTTTTCGGAACGTTTCAATAAGTGTCTCTTTTGAGCACAGCAGCGAGGTATCCCCTCATCAGTCACAATATGTTTATTTCAAATTTCTTACATTACACATAAGTATGTAATTTTAAAATATGACTAACATTCATGAAGGGAATATTTTTCTATAACTACAATTCTGTACACTGAAATGAAACAGTCAAGGATCGTATATGCACATTATTTCATTAAGCCACCATTGTAATAGACTAATCCGACAATAGATGGATAAGCGCAATTAAGTAATTTACAGGTATATTTTGTTTAATTTATGAGTCATAAATATTATATCTATCTACGAAACAAATGTCGCAATTTAAATAAACGCCACGGGAAATAAACACCGAAAGAACGTCAAAGCAAACGTAAAAATGAAATATAAATGTAGAAATGAAATATAAATCTAAAAATGAAATACACAACCAAACTCAAAAAAGACAATAAATAAGACCATAATAGGTGTTGTTGTGGCTCGGGATCAGTCCCGTAAGTCTTCTAAAAACTTCCCCCTCGGCCCCCCTTCTCGGTTCCTTCAGGTCCTCTTAACTTGCAAAACGCTCTTCCGAAGAACTTTATATCCACAAGCTCTCCTCGTATGACCTCACGATATGAAACATGAACACATTATGCTCTTGTTTTGCTCCGGCTCCGCGCCCCGACTTTAGAAGTCAGTTTGTCTTATGGGGACTACGAGACTTGAGATCTTATCGCCGTCTACTTTATTTTCGGAGATTCCATCGCATCCCGATTTTCCAACTCGTACCACACTCTGCATGCATGATGGTTATTGTCGAGTAACTCCGAATGCATGCAATAATGCAAACGGCGATGAAGATTGCGAATGCATTAGATAGTCGTATGTCTCTCAACGTCTTGACACTTTCTTTCCCATACATACAACAAGTTTCATAGAGATAATTTTTGACGAAACTGCCTCGCCGCTTGCTAAGATAATCAAAATGAAACAATATGGAGATATGAACAAGGCTCAATTTACTATCATTAGTACTATTTCCACATCACTCACGACCAGTTGCATAAAAGCGACTTACTCGGTAACCCAGGCATAATAGTTATTTATAAACCGAGGGAGTTAGACAGTGTATTATTCCCGAGAATTTAAATTATGCCCGAGACGAGCGTAGCGAGTCCGAGGGCATTATAAATTCGAGGGAATCATACTGTCTAACTCCTGAGTGTGTATACAAAAGTATTCTACTGAGCGTTAATAATTATTTTGTAGAAGAAAAAATTTAAAATTTTCCATTTTATCTAGTTGCATAGTTATTTTAGGTTTTTCATATTGGTATGGCCATTTAACATTGTATAAGGCAAAATGTCATACAAATTTGACACTTCAGTTGAGGTTATGTTTCCAACGGCTGTACCTATGCGACTGACCCTAGTTCTTAATTTTACCACCTTATGCAATTTCCTAAAGAAATTGGCAGCACAGTCGAACGGGAGTAATAGATTTAAATTTCCCGGAGGGAATAAAGTAGATTAGTAATTTTGCCGCTTATGCTTTTTATAGGCAAATGGCGCCACCATCACGCGGGAAATAATAACTCATAGGTGTCTAGATAATAATATACGATATTACAGTTTAGTTTTAAGTCAAAAGTAGGTATGTAAAGTGCATATTACATATGCTCGGGAGAAAATAACTATTATTGAATATTATTGTCATTGCTCACGTATAACAACATTTCGTAAATTACCGCAATAATAATTCGCACGTTAACCGTCAAGATAGAAGGTTAAAAGTTTCGTCAACTCAAAGGTAATCTTCCCTGATTATGACAAACGAAATTATCATTGACAGGCCATACCCTATGAAGTTCATTAACATCAAGGCGCTCCACATCGCCTGACCTCCTTCATAGCGTTGAATATTCTAATATTTATGTATATTTTTGTATAATATATGTTTATAATTAAAACTTGAATTCGCCGTTGCTCGCTTCTGTAATGCAGTATTTTTATTTAAAAAAAACTTATTTAGTAAAGCTGTTAATAAATTGTACAACTCAAACTAGCAAACACTTTATGTCGCAAATTAGGAGCAATAAATATTTATTCGTTATATTAATTTGCATAGCAAACTTTGCTCGGCACCTATTCGCAAAAGTTTGTATTAGGTTCAAGTTCGCTTAAACAATAATTCGTTGTTTACTGCCGAGGTGTTTCGGCTCAATTTTGAGAACTGGGTGAAGGCTTTGAAAATACAAATGGGGCAATTCTCGTCTCTTGACTGTGTTAACCAAGATAATTTTTATATGCTTAGAAGATACTCACAGTTTGTATATTTCTAGTTGGTATACACACAATTATTATACACACAATTATACGTACAATTATTATACACACAATTATTATACATACAATTATTATACATACAATTATTATACATACAATTATTATACATACCATTATTATACATACAATTATTATACATACAATTATTATACAAATAATTATTATACATACAATTATTATACAAACAATTATTATACACACAATTATTATACACACACAATTATTATACACACAATTATTATACATACAATTATTATACACACAATTATTATACAAACAATTATTATACACACAATTATTATACACACACAATTATTATACACACAATTATTATACATACAATTATTATACACACAATTATTATACACACAATTATTATACATACAATTATTATACACACAATTAATATATTTACACTTAACATACACATTATTAACAAACGCAAATATTAATATACTCACTATTAACATACGCACAATTAATATACTCAAAATTGACACGTTTATATTAATTGATATTCTCACAATTAGTTGTTATACGCACTAATAAATAATACTCTCAAATTATTTCACATACTAATTAAAGTGATGACAGTTTTTATGATTAACAGAACGATATTAATGTTGATACTGACCTAAACCGCTTTTTTCGTTAATTAACATAAGAAGTTAAAAATTATTCATTTCTATTATTTATAATAATAGTTAATCAGCACCAGGGTTCAAGATTAACCGACTAGAATACTAAAACAAACAATATTAATGAATTAGAAGAAAAATATTCATTACATCTACATATTTTCTAAAGCTAAAAAACCTTAGAGCAAAGTGTAGATGATTCGCGTAGCGTTTCAGTGAAACAAAATTAACATAAAATCAGAAAATTGGCTCAATGCAACTTCGCCTAATGTAAATTAGACATGGGCCGATCCGATAGAAGGTTGTCCTTCTGATTAAAACGATAAACAAAAACAAATTTCGCTTCTTTTTAAGAACAGTTTCTGGCGAATAGTAGTGAAAGACGGTCGGTTTCGCGATTCTATTAAAATATTATTTGGTAAATATTATTTGACCTAATATTATTTGATATAATATTAAGTGATCTAATATTATATAGTCTAATATTATTTGGTGTAATATTATTTGCTGTAATATTATTTGGTGTAATATTATTTGTTGTAATATTACTTGGTGTAATATTATTTGGTGTAATATTATTTGGTGTAATATTATTTGGTGTAATATTATTTGTTGTAATATTATTTGGTGTAATATTATTTGCTGTAATATTATTTGATGTAATATTATTTGGTGTAATATTATTTGGTATAATATTATTTGCTGCAATATTATTTGGTGTAATATTATTTGGTGTAATATTATTTGGTGTAATATTATTTCTTGTAATATTATATGGTGTAATATTATTTGAAGTAATATTATTCGGTGTAATATTATTTGATGTAATATTATTCGGTGTAATATTATTTAGTGTAATATTATTTAGTGTAATATTATTTAGTGTAATATTATTTGTTCTTATTTTATTTGGTTTAATATTATTTGTTCCAATATTATTTCACCAAAGTTTCGTTTAAAAGAAAAGTGAATTGTGTAATTGTGTGTTGACCAATATATTTTATTCACTCTAAGTCCCTATTGAAATCTTTAAAACAAATTTTTAAACCATATTGAACACTTTCTACACTATCATAAATCAATTGTTAAACCATCGTAAAACAAATCTGACCCATTGAAAAAATAATTTTTAAACGATACTACAACGATTTTTAAACGATTCTAAAACAATTTTCAAGCGATTCTAAAACAATTTTCGAACGATTCTAAAACAATTTTCGAACGATTCTAAAACAATTTTCAAACGATTCTAAAGCAATTCCAAAACCATTATTATAATATTTTACACAAATTTGCTACACGCGAATACGAATTAACAATTAGTCGGGTACATAGCAATTTTACGAGAAATTATTATAATTATCTTATTATTTCGTTGACATGCAAAATGTTTCCGCTGCTAACTCAGAACCTTTGGACTGTACTTATTGTTTTTCGTGATTGACTTGCCATTATTACTTACACTAAAAAACTAGAAATTTTATTTGATACCGAAAATGATTTTAATTCAGTAACACCTCGACTTTCCCGGTTTCACCTATATAGCATAACTTTGGGGTATTACTGTATTTAAACTATTCCCGATTGAGTAATTGACTTTGCCTTAGAAACTCGTTCGCTCAGGGTTGAATGAACCAGTACAGCGAATAATAATAAATAAATATTTTATTTGAACTTCGTGAGTAATAAAATGTGTTTTTCTTATCAAAGTTGCGTGCGTACCTTATAGATACATACATGTAGTAAGCTAACTTTAACGTAAAAGCTGTAATATTATGTAAAAATTCTCTACAATAATGTGTACAAAATCTATATAATAATACGTACAAAATCTATATAATAATATGTACAAAATCTATATAATAATATGTACAAAATCTATATAATAATATGTACAAAATCTATATAATAATATGTACAAAATCTATATAATAATATGTACAAAATCTACATAATAATATGTACAAAATCTATATAATAATATGAACAAAATATCTATAATATGTACAAAGTCTTGGTAATAATACGTACAGAAGCTGCAATAATTCTTTCGTAATGTCTTTTTAATGTTGAGTTTTGAATGCCTGAAAATAACAAGTAAGGGAACCATAATTTCAGAAATCTAATAATTACTCGACAGCTCAATTATTGTAGCTTGAGACAGAATGTTTATTGCGTCAAACGAAACTAAAGCCACACTTTCTTATTGTTCTCGAGAAATTACTAAACGCGTTTTTGCGTAGAAGCTATGTAGCGTGAAAATAATTCCTTTCCGGCAGTTTATTTATTACTCTTATTTTTTACTTACTTAATTTGTCGTCTTGTTGACAACTGTAATGACTGATTCAAAGTATTATTCCTTTGACTTTTTATTAACATAAATATACATAATCTCACATAACATAATTAATTTGTTTATTTCATTAAAAAAATTGAAACTTTTTTTAAAGATAAGTGTTGCGTTTACTTCTAAGACTAGTCCCGTGAAAATTCACTTTACTTATTGATCAGTCCGCGTATATTGATTGATTTGATTAATAGTAAAAGATTAAATGGTCATGTATGTATATAAATACTTTATTGGAATGTTTTGCTTATTCTACATTTACCTCCTCAGGAGATTTTCTTTTTAGTTAGGAGCTTATCATAATATGTAAATACTTTAAGTAGGAATAATCATTGATAATTAATTGTACCTATTATTAGATTTGCATTGGATGCTTGTTAAGTATCAAAAGAATGAGGATATTCAATTGAATTGCCTTCAGACAAAACTCGTTCTCTGTGTAATGCATTTTTTAACATAAAATAAGAAAATAACTAGTAAGAAAATAATAAGTAAAATAAATAATAAAGCAATGAAATAATATATAAATTAAATAATAAATAAATTGAATAATAAATAAATGAAATAATAAATAAAATGAATAATAAATAAAAGAAATAATAAATAAATTAAATAATAAATAAATTAAATAATAAATAAATTAAATAATAAATAAATTAAATAATAAATAAAATAAATTACAATAAAATAAATTATACGTAAGAAAACCACAATTTCAGAAATCAAATAATTACTGCAGCCCAATTACTAAAGCTCGAGACAGAACGTTTATTGCATAAAACGAAACTAAAACAGTACTTTCTTATTGTTCTCAAGGAATTACTTTAATGCGTTTTTGCGTTGAAGCTATGTAGCGTGAAAATAATTCCTTTCCGGCACTTTATTTAATTAGTTTTTACTTAATTTGTCATCTTAGGGACAATTGCAACGTCGGTTTTAAAATATTAGTTTTTTGGATTTATGATGAACATAAAAATGTATCATACATGTTTAACATTAAAATTATATAAATCTGAAGAAAAATAATAATAATGTATTATAATATATAATATAAATATCATAATATAAATAATATAATATAAATAATATAATATAAATAATATAATATAAATAATATAATATAAATAATATAACATAAAAAATATAAAAGAAAAAAATATATATAACATAGAGAATGTACGAGGACTAATAATACCACCCACGAAATTTAAAAATTACTTCATAACCATACCTTGTATAAGTTAAAATTTAAAAAAAAGCGGTAAATAATAGTCGTTAATCGCAATTTAATTATAAAGTGGCTAAAATAATGCATACAATTCTCACTTGGGAATTTGAAGGAATTTTAAGTATACCTTTGGAAAGAATTTAATTTTAAGCTTTGCTTTTTGTATAGCCTAGGTCTGGCATTAACATCATCCAATGTCAGGTCTTTCGGTTTTTTGCGTGCAGCCAAAGTTAACAATTTCCTGTTTTGCGCAAATTCGAATATTTGTTCTTCTTATACCTGAACATACTCAAGTTTGTAACATTCTTCGTTTACATGCAGACGTAATTAATGTAATAATTAATTTTTTGCGACCTCTTACGGAAACGCTCGAGCTGTCTTATGTAGTTTCATGGTAATATATTTTTAACCAACTCTCAAATTATCACACAATACCTCGTTCCAACGCTAGTCGGGGGGGGACTTAGATCATTCTAATTCTTATTTGGTTTACTAGTTGATATTGTGGTTACCAGGCTAGAAGCATTTTATATTTTGCTATCTAACGTTGAAGCAGTGTCTAATAGTAAAAGTAAAAGTATCTAACTATCATTTGAGTATCAATCGAAATATCAAACGGTGCATCAAGTAAACCGTCTAACACTTTAAAAGTTTATAACATAGTGAGAGAGTATCCAACTTAGTAAGAGTATTATCATCATAAGAGTATTTAACATAAAAACAGTATGATATAAAAACAGTATAACATAAAAACAGAATAACATAAAAACAGTATAACATAAAAACAGAATAACATAAAAACAGTATAACATAAAAACAGTATAACATAAAAACAGTATAACATAAAAACAGAATAACATAAAAGCAGTATAACATAACAACAGAACAACATAAAAACAACATAACATAAAAACAAAATAACATAAATACAATATAACATAAAAAAAGTATCCAACAAAATTACAGTATCCAACATAATTAAAGTACCCAACATAATAAAATTATATGTATGACTGTAACATTACGAGCGAACGCTTTATCACAAAAATTGTTTACATATTTTTCAACTATTTGCCATGACTGTGAGTAATTAGCAGTATATGCGCATAATCTAATAAAATATTTTTTTATTTATTTAAGTGTTTTTAATTGAGTACCAGTGAGTTAAGGTTTGTGCGTTGTTAAAAATGACTACTTCAAAATACACAGTTTTGGATAAAATTGGGTGGTCTGCGGCGAAAAAAGTTTATGATGTTGCATTCGAGGATATTTCTTATACCGTGCACAAAAATGGCGGTGAGTATATAAAAACAAAGTTATTAAATCAAAGGTATTAAAGCAAAGATATTAAAGTAAAGTTATTAAAGTAAAGATATTTAAGTAAAGTTATTAAAGCAAAGGTATTAAAGTAAAGTTATTAAAGCAAAGGTATTAAAGTAAAGTTATTAAACCAAAGATATTAAAGTAAAGTTATTAAAGCAAAGATATTAAAGTAAAGTTATTAAAGCAAAGATATTAAAGTAAAGTTATTAAAGCAAAGGTATTAAAGTAAAGTTATTGAAGCAAAGTTATTAAAACAAAATTATTTATTACTAAAATTATTTAAATTATTAAATATGAATATTAATTTACTCATTGCAATAAAACATTTACTTAAACACAGTAAGTAATGTACTTGCACAAATTAAATAATGCTTAAATAACCAACAATAACAGAGACCTGGTAATTGATTTTACCTTGCCTTAGTCGAATTGATTAAACAACAATATATAACTCTTTTAGTCAATTCTAAACAGATAGTTAGTTACTTAGCACCTTTCTTCGTAATGATCGCTAAAACTATTTTCCCATTAAATGGCACTTTTGCGTAAGCGATGAAAGTGAAAATATTATGACTCAAAGTTAATACTATTGCCTCTGTAACAGTAAGAAAAATGTTCAAAGTATGATCTGAGGTCAGCCAAAAAGTAATTCTAACTTTCGCTTCTATCCACTTGTGCGACTACTCTGTAACTATACCTTGCGGCAAAGTCCTATAAAATTTATTATTGATAAGTTGGCCAAGTGCCAGTGATTATGTTAATTACAGCACCTTTTAACAGTTCTCGCCGCTTTTAAACTTATGAGGTTTCTTCTCAAAATAGTAATAAAAATAATAATGATAATAATAATAATAATAATACTCATAACAAGAAAATTATAAATACAACCAGAAGAGCAACAATAATAATAATAATAATATCAACAACAATCATAATAATAGTAATAATAATAATAATAATAATCATAATAATAATCATAGAAACAATAATAATAACAGTTATCCTGAAGACAACTTTCACCACTAATTTAAATAAAATCTCCCTCAATTAGTAGCAACATCCTTGCAAAATTAGTAACAAGAAATTCTCAGTCGTTTGTTAGAGCATTACACAACAACTCACAATTCGCAATTACTTTCTTATTTCAATTCCCAATAAAAACGAAAATTGCGTTACGTTTTTTTGTTGTACATTTAATTCAAAATAAAATAATAAAAATAAATGACAAATTTGCTTAAAAACCTATAATAACTATAATAGAAGTAAAATATAATCACATAAATTTTATTATAAACGCACCAGTATAATTTAACAAACCAGTCAATAACCCATTATCGCAGATATCTGTTGTATTATTGTATGTATCTATATTGCAAAAATTATGAATACTAGAAACATTAGAAAAATGACTATATTAACGATGAAACCAGTTTTCTCTATTTTTTTCATTCTAACTATGCTTTTATTCGATTACAGGTATATAAACATCTAAACGGTTTGCTGCTCTTAATTATAATACGTCCATTTGAAAAGGATTGATAGCATCCTTGCCAGTTTTAATAGCCCAATTAATTCGCAGAAAACCAGATAAATCGTTTACTTCTCATCTGCATTTTTATTCCATATTTTGATTATCTTATTATTATATTTTCTTTGAGTAGTTTTATGTGTGTATTTACCCGGTGGCAATAAAATTATGAGCAAAAGATGAACAAGCGATAATTAAATTAATTAACGTTATTGTTACATTCTTGGCTAGGGGCCGAACAAATGTCAAGGTTTGACTCGCTATTTTATATTTTTCTCACTAGTAAAAAGTCAAAATGCAAGTATTACTTAATATGAATACATTTTCGAGTGGTACAGATATAATTATATTTTAGTACTGATTTAATAGTTCATCAGTCAATCAATCTTTTGAAAATAGAAACCGAATTTCATAATCATTAATTTATTGCCATCTAATGCTTGTGCAGCTTATACGTGTCAATTCATTAGTCTGACCTTAAAATATTTGGGGACATGATTGGACATTATTTTTTGGCAATTAACAGCATGCAATATTTATTTAACTCTTCGCACATTTTTGTGTATTTTTCTTTTTGTTAATACAAAAAAATCCGGCTAGTATTTGCTCTATCATTCATTGTTATGTAACGTTCGTGCACGCCTGCAAACTTTCCATGTTGTATCTTTAGATGTAGGATATTATGATATCATAGTTCTTCAGGTGCAACCGACATTTAAATAAATTACTAGATCGACTTTATTTTACCTATAAATGGACACTCCTTTCTAATAAAAATTTTATAACAGTAAAATTTTTATATAAAATACAAATATATCAATATTTTTAAATAAACAAAATATATGCGTAATATAGGTATAAATAAGTTATTTTTTTCAAATTTATTTAAATTCTTATTAATAACAAAGTTGATATTTACAAACACTTCACAAATCCCTGTTCATTTCGCATTTAATTACCACTTAAGTTTGAAACATTATTTTCTTTGCGTTGCGTAACACCTCTTAATCGTTATGCAAGAATAATATTTAATTTTACGGCCACACACCTATCATACCGTCTCGTATTTAGAGTTCATTTATTGCGAAAATTTAATTAGCACAATTGGCGGAGGCGCGTGCCGATTTTTACCCACTAAACTTGTATGACTAAGGCATTAGCAAAGAATGTGGGTTTTATCACTCCTAAATAAAATGCAGTGTAGATACCTACATATGCATGTACAGTAAAATGAATTAATTATAGATTACATTAAATTATGATTACATTCAACGTGCGTTAACCTTTTATTCCTTCAGAAAGAGTGTTCCTTCCTCAATTATTTTATATACTTACGCTTTATCATTCAACGGCATTATATAATGTAAAAAAATTCAATAAGAGACTAATTATTCAATTGATTTATTAGAGATCCTTCTTTGTACTACCTATGTTTAACATAGGCTCTGTTCGGTGAACTTGCCCTGAACTGCTTGGAGCAGTAACCAACCAATAACGTTTGAGATACGCTTTGAAATGTAAAATGTGATTGGCCGTTTTTTGCTCCGAGCAGTGCAGAGCAAATTAATCGAACAAACCCATAGAAATATTGCGCAGAATTTTCATATTGTCGTTTCCAAAGAAGACGTGGCAGCTCGCGTCAGTGCAACAAGAAAATAAAATATGTATAGAACAGCCTTAAGGTGTTTTTTTTCTGTTCGAACCTCACTACTTAAGAACCTCATTAAATAACATAAATTAACATCAAACGCTGTACACGTAAAAATTAACTTGTTAATAATAGCCATTAGTTCTATTTTTCTTGCATCCGCGCCTTGAAGAGTTGACTTAATTATCAAACATGAGTTGTGATAAAAACCAAACGAAATATGATAGTTTTTAATGGAACGTAACCTTGGTCTTACGAGACAATTAACCAAGACAGAACAATAAACGAAGATTCAAGAAAATAACTTATATCATGTTTAGAATTGGCTTCCAAGTGTTATACGTATGCTCATTATTTATTATTTAATTAATATTTTTATTAATAAAACACTTTTTATATAATTTATATATTTATATTTTTCGTGATATTTTTATTTATATTTTTCGTGATATTTTTATTTATATTTTTCGTGATATTTTTATTTATATTTTTTGTGATATTTTTATTTATATTTTTCGTGATATTTTTATTTATCTTTTTCGTGATATTTTTATTTATATTTTTCGTGATATTTTTATTTATATTTTTCGTGATATTTTTATTTATATTTTTCGTGATATTTTTATTTATATTTTTCGTGATATTTTTATTTATATTTTTCGTGATATTTTAATTTATATTTTTCGTGATATTTTTATTAATGTTTTTCTATTACGACGTTATATGTAAAATGAAGAAAATAAACGGAAAACAATAAAGATAAACAGATTTATCATGCGACCTAAATACGGACAATAGGGCCCCCAGCTTATTATATTTAAATTTGTTTGACCTTAGGTCGCACTTAAGAAATCCGTATGTGCGTTAAAGTTGTCGTATCACGATGTACTAGAAACTAAACTAAATAATTTTAAAAGTTTACAAACGCTTATTATTATTACACACTTTTATATATACACCTTTTTGTAAATTCGGAGCGAAATTCTGGTCCACCTAACGTTTTCATTGAAATTGGTTTATGCAATAAATAAAACATTTAGAGTCCATTAAATCACGAATAACTTTGAGCACATAAACCTATTTAACAGTTTTTCTTCGTAATTTGCCGCAGCAAAATCGTTTCAAAAGTTTAATAATATATTTACTGCTTTTATTTAGGAGTATTTTATTTTTAGAACTTCTTTCTTAATCAAAATTTTTTTGTTTATTTCAGGGTCCAAATTGATTTTGAGAAATGTTTCTGGGAATTTCAAGTCTGGGAAGTTGCATGTCTTATTGGGGCCTTCGGGATCTGGGAAAAGCACTTTGTTGAACGTCTTAGCTGGCTATAAGTAAGTGTTAAATATTAGTTCTTAAGGCGGAATAATAATATTATAATATACAATAATAAAATAATACCATTGAATATAGAGTATATACTCTACATTCAATGATAATACTTCTAATAATAATAAAATTACAGTAGACAATAATAAGATAATAATAAAGTTGCTCGTACTTCAATTTAACGGACAACTTTTTGTCCACTAAATCGAGGTATGAGCTTATAATAAACAAATATTAAAAATTACATAATTATACAAATAATAAAGTCATAAAAATAATGAAACAATAAATAATTGAGCACTGAGACAATTAATTAGACAAATAAATAATTTTATACAACTTTAAAAATACTTTTATGTCACAGCATAATTTAAAGTAATAATAATAATAAAACTGCACTCTGAGACGTGTTTACATGCATTCGTTAGGTCACACTCGGCTAAACCCATAATTAGGACGATAGAAAATAAAACCAGCCTTAATTATGTGCATATTTAATTATTGTTAATAATAATGTTATTTGCAATATTTGAATCTGTATCGCAAATACTCGCTCACTCATGACAGACTTTTTTGGTTCGAATTGCTTTTTACACGTGTACTTTTTTATAATAATGTTCATGACCTTTGTTGACTTCACAATCTAATAGAAACTAATAATAATTATTATTATTAGATTGCATTTTTTCAAGAAATTTAAAAAAAAAGTCAATAGAAGAATGAACTTTTGTATAAAACTTAATGATGAATAATTATAATTTCAGACGAAATGGGATAACTGGAAGCGTTCTGATAAATGGAGAACCAAGAGATATGAAACAGTTTAGGAAAATTTCTCGTTATATAATGCAAGAGGATCTCTTGCAGCCTATGCTTACTGTGCATGAATACATGACTATATCTGCGAAATTGAAGTTGAGCGATGAAATTAAAGCCGAGGATAGAGATTTAGCTGTAAGTGTAAACGAAGATTTTATTTAAAAACAATTAAAAAATAATAAATATTACAAAGAAATAATAATATTATAAATAAAAAATAAATATTAATAAAGATGCGATAAAATAATAATAATAATATTAATACTAATAATAATAATAATAATACTAATAATAATAATAATAATAATACTAATGAACAAAAAATTCTAGATAATGGAAATATTGGATATGTTGAGGCTAGCAAAAACTATAGATACAAGAACAGAACGATTGTCTGGAGGAGAGCGGAAACGATTGGCGATTGCCTTAGAGTTACTCAACAATCCCCCAATTTTATTTTTAGATGAACCAACAACGTATGTACATTTTTTTAACAAATAAAAAAATTAAATGAAAGTATTATTATTATTTTGTTCAATTTTTTTCATAAATTTTGTAGAGGTTTGGATGACTTATCATGTTCCCAGTGCGTGCAATTATTAAAAATGTTAGCCGAAGGAGGCCGAAACATAATATGTTCAATTCACACCCCTAGTGCAAAAATGTTTGCAATATTTGACAACGTTTATGTGATATCGAAAGGACAAAATGTTTATGAAGGATATGGACCGAACATAGTTCCGTTTTTATCGAAAATTGGATTAACTTGCCCTATACAGTACAACCCTGCCGACTTTGGTACGCATAACGTTTAAATTAAATTAATTATTTCTCAATACTATTGTTTTTTATTTGAAGTAAACCTTTAATCAATTACAAAATTAATAAAAGGCACCTATTCTGTATTGCTCCTATTGTTATTGCTTTAGTCATGGAAGTTTGTTGTGGAGAATATGGAGATTACCAAGACAGAATGTTGGAATATTGCGAAAGTGAAAGAAGTGCAGCCCCGAAAACCACCCACGAAGTTTGTAACAACGACATAAATGTAATAAATCCTACATCAATAAAATTATACGATTTTGAATCATCGTATTTGCTGCAATTCAGAGTTTTGATTCTTCGGATGTGGACACAAATGTGGAGAGACAAGGTAAATTGAAATCATTTTGATCTAAAGCAGTATAGTATTAATAACAATAGCATTAACGTATAATACTGTTAGTTTAATCATGTATAAGTATAATACAAAAAATATTTAATACAAAAATTATTTAATACAAAAAAATATTTAACACAATACCAATTAATCGTTGCTAATTAAAAAAATCTAATTTTTAGAGCTATTTAGCACTAAAGGTGACAGTCCACCTTTTAATAGGACTTCTCCTAGGATGTACATATTTGGGCATGGCACATGATGGCTCAAAATTAATATTTATTTTCGGATTTTATTTCGTATCCTGCATCATGTTTCTTTATGTCCCAATGTTACCTACACTGTTATATTGTAAGTACAATTTTATATTATAAGTACAAGTTTATAATACAATTAAAATTTTATTTTATAAAATTCAATTTTATATTATAGTTGTTATATTAAAGTTGTTATATTATAGTTGTTATATTATAGTTGTTATATTACAGTTGTTACATTATAGTTGTTATATTGTAGTTGTAATATTATAATGTTAATATACTTTATTAAATTTTCAATTTCAGTCCCCAACGAGGTGTTACTTCTAAAAAGAGAACATTTTAACGGGTGGTACAGATTTAACGCCTATTTTGTAGCAAATATAATATCTACAATACCAACACAATTGTTTATGGGGTGCCTCTATGTCCTAGCCGTTTATTTCTTATCAGACCAACCTTTGGAAATAGATCGACTTGCTAAATTTTACTCCATATTAATGGCAACGGCTTTCGTTTCCGAAAGTTTTGGACTTATGGTTGCCTCTAGTTTGAGTGTTGTGGTGAGTTATACAAAATTTATTTCTCAATAGAATTAAATAATTGAAATAAAATTCTATTTTAAATCAACCTTACATTACATGTAATTTCATTTTTAGAACGGTATGTTCGTGGGCCCAGTCCTCTGCGTCCCCTTCATTATTCTATCAATTTATGGAATCGGCTACTACGATGAAGAAATCCCCTTATTGATAGACATCGCCATGAAATTTAGTTATCTTCGTTACTCCCTCGAAGGCGTAATGTCAGCAATGTTGCAAAACAGAGACAAACTCTTTTGTCCGCTAGAAGAAGTTCTTTGTCCTCTCGCAGACGTCGATTTGTTCTTGAAACTAATGCACTTAGAAAAATCTATGTTTTGGATTTCAATGGCAGCCCTTGCCGGATTCTTCGTCGTTTTCCGAGCGACATGTTTCTACCTACTTCGCCAAAGGATATCCCCTGGGAGGACTTTTAGAGCCATCCAAGTCATCGGCAGAATTGTGAAAACACAATTCAATTTGAGTAGATAATACAATTACTTAATTTTCAACGGTTTACTGCAAACAATATTATTGCTATTAGTACTCTAGAAAGTATTTTTTTCTACTATTTTAATTCACAGATATTTATTATTACATGTTACGTAAATTTAGTACGTATTAAGTGCATCTGTGTTAAATAACACAATATTCGCTTCATCACGTGTGTTTTCACATTATTGTTATTAGGAGAAAATTAATAGGAACAAATTTTGTGATAAAGTATTTAATTAATGTTCTACTTTTTAGTACTAATTGATAGTACTAATTTGTGTTTATCTAATTTTAAGGCTTCCCTTTATTTGTACATATCTATTCGTTGCATTTACATAATGTATTTTATTATTTCTTTTGTACCTACTATCTGATATAAGGGGTGTAATCAATTGCTATTTTGTTCTGTGTCGAAACCGATTTCAACTTTAACAGCAATTTTTTTAGATTTTACCACAAGTGATTTTGCACAGAACAAACGATCGCCATCGTGTGAACCATTATTTAATTGAATTTTTTAAAAGATTATTTAGTTGGAAACCGAATTTATTAGTATTTTTAGACCTCCTTGCTTTTGTAGTCAATGACCATGGAATCTCTATTTAATGACAAATTAGCACCAGTGATGTCCAAAGAAATACATCAATTTGCTTTGAACTATGTGATTTAATCCTTTTTGTCTACATTTATGAAAAGAAAGAAAGCGTAGTTAGTCCTTACTTATATTATTGTTAATGATAAAGACTGAATAAAATGTTTCTTTGTTTTATCTTGCTCCTTTGTTGACCATATTTTGTATCCAATCATGTGATCCAACAATATTTAAACCTTGGAAAGCAAAATAAAACTTGTCACAATGAATCCGCTTGTCACAATTAATCCACTTGTCACAATTGTGTAATTGACACAATTTCAAAATTTTTAGTACACAAATAGGTCCTTTATAATTGCCTATGCAATATTAATCTTTCGGCTTAAAGTACCTGGACACAATGTCGAGGCGTTGCTGCTCGTCACACATAAGTAATTGAAGTGTTTCTGTTTTATATTTTCAGTACAGTTTTTTTTTATTTGTGTATTTTTATTTATATTCTTATTTTTTATATTCTTATTTTTTATTTTCTTATCGTTTACTTTCTTGTTGTCTATTTTCTTATCGGTCATTTTCTTATCAGTCATTTTCTTATCGGACATTTTCTTATCGGTCATTTTCTTATCGTTTAGTTTCTTACCTATAAAGGTTACCATTTATTCTTACCCTTTATTACGATTTATTTCCTTATTTCCAATTATTATTTAGGCATTTGCTGTAACCCTTGTGGTAGTAAACCGATGAATTGCTGTCCCCAACGTTGCCCAGCTATTTGTCCAATGTGTTGCTGCTGTTGTGCTTGTCAGTATCAAGAACGTGAATATCTAAAATTGTGCAAAAAGACTAAAGAATGTCTCAGGGAAGAGTGTAAGTATTTTAGAAGCATAAGTATTTTATTTTTATTTCTCGGTTTTTTAATCTTTGCATTGATTTTAAAATTATTAATTGATGTCCTTTTAATTTATTTAAAATTAAATAATAAAGATTAAATAAATTCAATGATCTGACTGAAATAAATTTAATAAATAAATATATTTGATGAACTGAATAAAATAAATTCATTAAATAATCTCTATGATGTGAATGTATAATTAAACTCATTAAATAAATTCAATGATCAGAACTAAATAATTTTATGAAATAAATTAAGAATTTTAATTAAATAAATTAAGAATTTTAATTAAATAAATTAAGAATTTTAATTAAATAAATTAAGAATTTTAATTAAATAAATTAAGAATTTTAATTAAATAAATAAATAAATAAATTCAAATAACCTGATTGAAATAATTGTCAATTAATAAAGTCCAAATAATCCGAATTAAATAATTTAAATGAAATAATCTAGATAATGTAGGTACTTTACATAAGTAATCGACATTTTTGTAATAACAACCCAATTTCAGTCTGGCAAGATAAGTATACAGACGTATTGGAGAAATACGAAAACCTTTGCGGAAAGATAACGGAATGCATCGACAAGGGAAACGGAAGCTTCACGGACATGTCCGAAGAAGATAAGGAAGGTTTTTGCAGAGAAATTCGTCCATTTATGCGATTAATGAGTATGGAAACCAGAGCAAAGTGCAACAAGGCTTGCCAACTGAAAGAAATGGTCGATTGTGCTTGCGCCACCGACAAAAATGACGAAGAGTTTTGCCAGGATTTGGCAAAAAGCTTGAAGAAGCTACCTTCGAATAAAAAGAAACGTTTACGGTAAATGCTTAAGTTAGCAATTAACTCAGTATTTTGTAATTAAGCAGTAAATACATTTGATATATAGCAGATCTACGGGACATTTTATTTTGAATTTAGTAAGTTTACTTTGAATGTAGGAAGTTTACTTTGAATGTAGGAAGTTTACTTTGAATGTAGGAAGCTTACTTTGAATGTAGGAAGTTTACTTTGAATGTAGGAAGTTTACTTTGAATATAGGAAGTTTAATTTGAATACAGGAAGTTTACTGTAAATATAAGCAGGTTACTTTGAATATAGGAATTTTAATTTTAAATATAAATTTTCTGATAAAGAATATCATTAATTAATGTACATAAGTTCTTATAAATCTAATTACACACATTGTAAAACTTAATTTTGTTATTATTAGTATTGTATTATTGTTATTATTAATATTACTAATATAATAATAATAATTATTATTATTACTAATGAATAAAAGAATCTTATTTGTTGTAGTGAATACATAGAAGAATATTTAGGAGATGTAATACAGGAAGAAGACCGACTGAGGAACATTGACAGCAAATGTATTTGCACTGACGAAATGATGAAGGCACACGAGTATGTGATTCAAAATTACGAAAAGATTCTGATCAACTTTCCAGACGGAGATGATGACGATGACGACGACGTACGAATTACCAAAAAGAAACGGAAATCGAAAACAAAGCAAGCTAAGCGATCGAAGAAGAAAACGAAGAAGGCGGCTAGAAAAAGTGAGGATGAAACTGATAATGGAGAAAACTCAGAAGGAGAGAAAACTGATGGAGAAAAAACTGATGACGAGAACACTGAGGAGGATATAACCGATGATGACACTATTGGGGGTGACACAACCGATGATGGGAATAATGGAAATGGCAATAATGGAAATGGTAGTAAAAGAAATGGTAATAACGGAAATGGTAATAATGGAAATGGTAATAATGGAACAACTAATAATGGAAATGGTAATAATGGAAATGGTAATAATGGAAATGGCAATAACAGTAATTCCAAGAAGAAAAAGAAGAGGAGGAGCATTTGCAGTTCGGGGGGTGAAGAAGTGGGTGATTCTTCGGATAAAAAGAAAAATAAGAAAAATAAAAATGCGCAGAAGGCTTAACTAAGATAGCCCATCAAAAAGTCAAGTAAGTAGGATCTCAGTATGGAAACGGATCTGTATGATATGAAGGAAAAATAAAAATAAATTAGTTTTATGCAAGTAAATAGTAGTGTTTGTAAAATGTAAGTTCGAATTTTTGAATAAAGTAGGTTCCTATAATTAATGACGGTGTGCTTATTACAGTTTCCTGCAAGTACATATATGCAAGGTGTACGCAAGGGCCAACCGAGATTTGACAGCAACATCGATAACTGTCAACTTTGACGTTTTAGGTTATGCTTCCAAAGCATGATTAGAATTTGATCAAATAAGTAAAATTTACTTATTGCCATGGCTTCACAGGTAATAATATGTTTTTATCAATAGAAATTGTTATTTTAAAATGATAAATTTCCTATTAATAATAAATTTATCATGTAAT
>JAWQRP010001329.1:0-19732 GCA_033557875.1 Quadriops clusia | reverse complement strand
TAAAATTTTCGTCGCCATACGGTAATTCTGTACACATGAATGTCTGGTTGCCTATAGTTTGATCCTTAGCCGACCCTGTACCTGATTCTTGAACTATCAACTCGTCTTGTTGGAAAAGACCTTTAGTTGCATTGATTCGAGTGAAGTTTTTGAACAGCATTTGGTCTACCATTCTTAATTCTGGTAAACACTTCCATATTCTGTTTGCGAATATATTTCTTTGCCACCACCGACGGTTTCAGCAAGTTACGCGATTTTTTAATTTTCATTAATAATAACGTGCACCATGCGAGTAAGCATTATCTTCATCGCACATTTCGGCTCGACTGAACGAACTTTCAGCAACAAGGTTCGCCGATGTTTTCCAACAATCATTGACGTTTCTTTGCCAACAGTTGATCAACTCTTGCTCAACAGTTGTTCAGTTGTTGCTCAACAATGTTTGCTTAGTCTGTTTCCGCCTTTAGAATGTCTAATTTACAATAGAACCTAAAAAACATAATAATACCTGTATATACTGAAAGGACATTCCCGCAGATGTTCTTATTCCTCAATTATCCTTCCAACATAATAAACACAAAAGAACCGTTTTGAACTTATGAATATGCCGATTGGACAAGACACCATAACGGTTGTAACTAGGTACAACAACGAAACACAAATAATTAATTATGGATATGATATAATGTTCTTCAATAGTTTATCTAACAAACCTTAAAAACTCCCTCTCACACAGTTAAGAAAATTAACAATCACAAAAAAAAACTTAATCATACGGCAATTTCAAATTTAACCAACTATCCAATAGTCTACTACTAGAAACGTTTTGACATACTTCAAAGAACATGAAAAATACAATTCTCTTCGTCAAAGGTAAACATACATATCATACAGGCCGCTTGTTATTAAGCACTGGTAATGTCAGTCTTTATTTCTAAAATAACATAAAATAATTGTAAATGTTACAAAATACGTGGGCGTTACTAAACGTTGGCAATACCCTTCGGATGATGAATTGTCAGGTAGGGTTATTTTGAACACTACTTTCGAAGAATAGAAGAGTGTACAGCTTGATGCAGAAAAATATCGACGCTATACGTGGTGGAAATTATTTAGAAAAATTATAGTTTTCTGTAACCGTTTTAATCTCGATGGGAAGAAAATAACTTGAAATTATTATTAAGAAAATATGTATTACTCAATTTCACATTAAAAAAATATAGTAGTTCTGAAAAAGTAATGGTAGGTACTCTTTTTTGATAAGGCTTGAAGATGTCGTTGACGAAACCGGTATAGTTATTCTTAATCAAGAAAATAGATTTATTTAAAGATGAAAGTGCATACATTACCAAGAAAATTCTCCTGCGAAAGCTGTGTTCGTAAAATATTGTTTTTAAAAATATTTCAAAATTGCGTATGGCTTTGAAGCACGGAAATCGTTTAGAAGGAAAAAATAGAAAATGTACCCGTTCTTTGAATAGTTTAGAAGTAGATGTAATTTATAAAAGGGGATGCTAAGTTTAAATTAATATTATTATTAATAATAAATTAATATCGTAAGTGGAGATGTTGCGCGGTATCTCTAAAAAATATTAGATAGGTGCGTGTTATTACTTTCTCGTATATTCAGTATGCGTATAAACAGAAAGTATTGTATTCTTGCAAAAAATCGATATCGAGAATTTGACGAATCTCGACGTTTTGGGTGCCCCTGAATCCATTTTGTCTGGCTTTGTGAATGTGCGGATATGTGTGTGATGTGTGTGTATGTGTGTGTGTGTGGGTGTGTGTGTGCGAACACGATAACTCAAAAACGCATTAAAATTTATTTTAGCAAAAAAGTAAGCTCGTATCAACTTTTGGGTTTATTCGGATAACCGAAAGTGGCAGTTTACCTGAAACGGAAGTTAAACTTTTTCAAGTAGATAGAGTGTGTACGATTGTGACAGGGTACGGTTCTGACTCTCGTCATATTAGCGAAACAATAAGAAATATCGGGAAGGGTGCAATGGGAGAAAGGAGCCCATGTGAACATGATTCACAGAATTGCATCAGTCATAGCGCGACATTAACGCTAGCAGAGGTCTACATTACTTTTTAACAGTCGGAAATAAGTATTTTGATTCAATTTCTTTTAATAATTGTTTCTATATGGGTACAGATGAAGTTTTTTTCTCATTATAAGTTAAACATTAAATATCAAATTTTAGCACAATTGCACAACCGGACGTAGTAGTTTACCTGAAGTGTAAATGGAACTCTTTCAAGTAAAGTGTCATTTTGCTTCAAGGAAATTCTTTCAAATTTTGTAGTAACTTTAGAAGTGACAAAAGAACTCATAGATATCATATTTTAGCACCATTGCCCAACCGGAAGTGGTATTTTTTAACAATTTTTTTAAAATATGCATGTGTATATGATATCAAAATTATTCAAAAGTCGCTCTGAATTCTAACGTGAATCTCTCTTGTCTAGAAATATGCGAAAATATCGAGTGGAGACCACTCCACATTTTAAAAATAAACGTTAATTAAATTTTCTTAGTAACGTACTTCAAAATCGAAACATATGGGTTTGAATGGGAACTATGGGGTCCCGAAATAGTGATTTCCAGGTCGAGTACCCTAAAATATTTCTTAGTTGACATCGCAGGGAAAATTCAGCGAAGTAAATCGGATCGGGTTTTGAGAAATGCTGATGAATCAGCCGGTCAGTGAGTGAGAAATGCCGTTTATATACGAGGGGGTACCTAAAGGAAACCTAATTTTTGTTGTGGAACGCGAAGGTTTTGTAGAAGCACGTTCTTCCGCTAGAAGCGTTTAGAACTACCATTCTTGAGTTAGTAAGTCAAGTCTCGTCGCTAAAAAAGATTCCGTCTGGCTTGAAAGAATTTTTATGTGACAGTTGTTTTGTGTTCTCGTCGTTTTTTTCTTCTACACAGCATCGTCGACAAAAGATTTTCCTTTCCTGGCTCTTTTTATTCCGGGAAATAAGAAGAAGTAGTAGGCAAGATCTACTGAAGAAGGGGGATAGAGCACAGAGGTTGTACCATTTTGGCCAAAAATTGACGTATAGAGAAGACTCTGTGAACATGAATGTTATCTCTAGAAATAGCATAGGTGCTACTAATTTTATTGGTAAGTTCACGACTGCCTGTTGCTAGGAACGAAGAGGAGTGCAAATTTGACAAGTACTAAAATTCAGACAGTCCGAAGGACTGGAGGATTTCAATTGTCTAATTTGCACGATTCTCGCGTCTAAGCAGAAGGCAGGAATGGATTTCCCCATAAAATTAGCAGCATCAATGCGATTCGGCAAGATTATTTTGCATCACCAGTAAGTATATAATTAATTCAGTTTATTTTATTAAATACACCTACATATAAATACATATCGCCATATCTTTCATTTTTAAGTTTATTTGACGTTTCAATTTTTTGAAGCACCATAAGCCAGAAGTAGCTAAGATACTGAACTGTGTCGCTAGGAGAAATCAATAAGGTGTTTTATCAGTGTACTCACTGATAATTGCACACTAGCTAACTAATCAGAGGCTGTTATTGCATGAGATGCAAAATAATCAGTGTAATCGCTGATAAATAATCGCAGGCTAACCAATCAGAGGCTCGTATTGTGTAAGATGCAAAATAATCGCGATAAAAAAATTAACCGTCCAACAGCCACAAGTTAGATCTCTGAACTCAAAGTCACACTCAGGAGTTTAATAATGGTCCGTCGTCAACTTTCCGGAGGATGATTTTCCGAATGTTTGCAACATTTTTATCGGATAGGGTCATGGAAGAACGATCAGAGCGAAGTTTGTCATCAATTGATATTTTACCTCTTTTGAAGTGGAAGAACCACTCAAAGGCTTGAGTTTTCCCAATAACATCGTCATTACAAACCGCTCTTAACATTTCAAGAGTTTCTGTGCTAGTTTTTTTCCCGAGCCAGAAAAAACTTTACGGCCGCGTACTGTTCCCGAGAATCAGGCATTACAAAACCAACCAGTACTTAAAACAACTTGTTTGCGCACTTCAAATTCCCCGCCATAATTTTAGAATAAGTTTTTTTGTTAGTTTTAGAATAGAATTAGTTAGTTGTCGAAACCGTTCGTTGTAGGAACCACGTTTCCTAAAATTACCAAGTTGGTCCTTTTCCTTAATTGTGTGTGGCGTTTCTTATTATCAACAACATCAAGATCTGCGATTGAATCTGGTCGACCAGAGAAGAAGGCAGTGGAAGAATTAAGGTAGGCCTTTCATTTCTCCAACCATCATTCCTTGTGTGCCAGCACCTTTCAAATTTTGAGCGCATCTCGTTGCGTGCGTTCACAACTGGCACTAAAAAAATCACAGTAGCCGAACGTAATCTTTTTTAACGACGACTTACCTTACTTACTCAAGAACAATATCTCTAAAAGTTCCTAGCAAGAAAACGCGGTACTACAAAAACTGCTCGAAATTGAAAACCTGTTGGATATATAATATGCGCAACTACTCTCATTGTCGTTTAGAATGCTTCAATGTTATCTGACATAAACAAAACAATATGAGAAACGGTGGAAGAAATAAAGTAACGTTTCCTTGTATATTACTATTATTCTTTATAGGCAGAAACAGTAGGTAGCTTGCAAAAGCAGAGATTTTGCGTTAGATTACTTGTATTATTCGTAAGATGTGCATTTCGTCCCGCTCCTAATAATAACGCTGATGCTTGAAAAATCGTTGCATGTACGCGAACGTTGTTCTCTCTTTTAATTTTTTCAAAAAAAGAAATGTCTGCGAGAACTACTTAAACACAACGAAACATTAATTAAATTCGCATACATCTGTTAACATCAACAAATAGCTCGTTTACTTGAAAATGAAAAACAATTACGTGTTGTACTGCGCGAAAAATGGAAGATCAAACAGCCATGTTGCATTATTAAAGTTTCCTGGATTCTGCAGCTGCAAATTTTATTATAAAACGTTTTATCAGCATATCGAAAATTCAATTAAGTACGGTAATTTGGCTTGCTGCTACGTCCACTACAGACTTCCCGACCGAGACAACGACATGTGGATTGGACACCGCTTATGCTGAACTAATCGAATTTGAGTTATAGACGTTAATATAATGGCGTAATAGTCCCTGGGCACTCAAAGTCTCATTCCGTCCGGCTTATTGGGGAAATAATTTAGATCATTAACCCTAGGTGATTAGTCAATTGCTAGGCACGCCACTCTAATTAACAAATACAGGTAATGCTGTTGATATACGGTCTCGGTACAAACACATGGCGGTTTATAATGAGGATTCCTCTATTGTCGAAATACAATTCCTCTCTATCCAATCTTAGTGGAAAACCGCACGCCCAACAGCAACAACTACCTTGTAAATTCAGGCATTAATTAAATTTATTTATCCCAATAACCCAGTCCAGAGGCAATTTGGTAAATAAGGCAATTTTGTAAATAAAGCCATTCTTCGTTAGCACGCTTGAAATTTTACGCTTTAAACGCGCACCTTATATATTTTACTATAATTCTCGCCATTACCTTTCGCTTAACTTCCCTAATTTTCTTTCTAATCTTTCTATAAATTGCGCCCCCTTATCTCTATTTTTGTTATATCCGCCTTGGAGTTACATTTATCGCTGAAAATGTGCTTTTTGTCATGAATTATTTATCTACATCTTCTGGATTCATCGCGCCAAGTTAATTTTCATTCTCCAGCAAAACGCGGCCTACGAATATCAAAGGATTTCGGCGCGTTTATGCGATTACAAAAACATTAAAATATTTCTGCGTATTAGGTTATTTGATGCGAATGCCTGAATCTTTATTCATACAAATATGAAATGAAATACGTACATGTAAATACGAGGTTATATAAATACCGCGCTGGCTTTTCAAACTTTGATGCGTACATTTTTAATCTTCGAAGCATCTATCGTATTACATAATTATATGGACATGCAGTAAAATCTTCCTCGCTAGCAATGGCAAAGACCATAAAACTCTATCCGTTTATTTACAGTTTTAGTTGCAAATCAGTTTCTGTTATGAGGTTTTTGTTTTGTTATAGAAAAGTTTCAGAGCGATACGGTTTCTCGGAAAACGATTTAGTTTGCATAATGATATGTGCTTTTAATGCAGGTTCATTCACTGTTGTTGCATGTATCTCTGTGTAACATGCGGAACATAACTATGAAGTAAAATGAAACTGAAGCTGTATGGTGATAAATAATGTCGAAAAATGTAATTTGCCATTAGGATGTGCTACACCTAAATATATTTAAGCAAAGAAACAAGGATAAATAATAGGAAAAGTGGAACTTTAATGTGTGCAAATTTATGATTTTGTTTCTGACAAGAGAGGAAAAAGTTGTTTGTATTGCAAAAATTCAGCAACAAAGTAGAGAGTTCGCGTGAAATAGAGTGGATTGTCAAACATTAGGTTAGGAATGCCGGGATCGGCCGTATTCGCTAACCTCTCATTTGTTGTAGGCGCGGTTGTCCCAAAGAGCCATAAATTGTCTCGATATCGGCAGCGTTTAATGGAAGCCGCAGTAGCAGAATGTACAGACTGAATTTAGCAGATTCCTATCCGCACATAGATCTTTAGAAATCCCCGATAATGATTTTTAAAGCTTCTTTCATTACATCGTAATAGCGGCCGCTAAAAAGAAACCGCTAAGTGGTTCTAGGGGATTGGGTACTTGATAAATATTTCCTCCAAGACGACTCTCGGTCGGCGTGTTTTAACGGTGGTAATTTAAAAATTGATTATGGCCGCTGAGCTGCTCTTCTCTTTCCGACTCTCTACGAGGCTGGTAAGTATTAATATCTGGTGCCGCACTTGCAAATTTAAATTACCAGAACGGGTAGATGAAAAAGGAGCGGCGAAGTGAGGACGAACTCTCCGGAAAATCGGTGCAGCTGTTAGCAGCCGAGCTTCAAAGTTTCGCTGACGATGACGGTTTAAACAAGATATCTACTCGCCTGCTGCATTTCAATAAAAGGCAGGTTTTAAAAATTGAAATATGTTGCGATACATTTACATTCCCCGGCCCAAATATTGTTGACACTCACGCGCCGATATACCGCATAAATAAGGGAACAGTGTTTGCGAGAATCGTGGTAACACTACAGAATATATTGAACTTTTCCGCAACTGCATGCAAATTTTTGTGTCAAAGAAAGGTCAAATGGAAATTTTCTTTGAAACTGGCATTGATTTGAAATATTTACGCACACAATAGATTAACGATGAGATCTTTATTTTAAGGAAACACTAAAATACTAATTTCCTAGTTAAACAGTAACTCTTCGCTAGCGTATCTTTCTCTACAGCGTTGATTTCTTATGTTCCCTTTGGAAACTGGAAGTGACTTATTTAAAGGGAAACGTGAAAATTTGTATACATCCTCGGTTGTAATCCAGTGAAGCTGTTAATTTTTGCGGAACTTAATAGGGCAACTTAACACAAATTTGCCCAACCGTTAGATGCAGCATGATGAGAGAAGCCGCCATGCGTTAAAACACTGCTCCACTAAAGTTATAGCAGACGCTCTGATTCATTATTAGTTCAAGATCTATTTAACTCTAAGTAAGGACGTTTACCTGAATTTCAAACTTTGTTGCCGCCAGAGCTAGTCATTCTACATGGTTAACGAACTGTACTTATGTGTGTAGTTTACGTAGTCTCATAAATTGAACTTTACAAGTAAAACCCAATTTTACGTTGAAATATAGTTAATTATTTATTATAACAGAAAACAATCCATCGCCAAACAAGAGACAAACTTCGTTAAAATTCTCTTTGCAACAGTACAAAAATAAAGGATTAAACGCCTTAATCCGTAATGATCGGGGCTTTTAAGCATTTGGCTTACATTCAAAATTAATATAAATGGCACGTGCGAGCCGCTGGGACATGACCAAGCAACGAATATTGTGATTAAGAAAGTCAGAAAAACAATATTCTGCTTGAAATTCTAAATCTGCAATTTGAAGTAATTAATTGCCGGAATCTTATTAAATGCGTGCAATATATTTCAGTAACTTCTACCTTAATCCTGCTAATGTAGCCGGAGCTTTAAAAATTCGTCGGTTCATAATCTAAGGATATTTAGACTTTCTTTAGGCTCAGAAAGTTTAAGTGGTTGCCATAACATCCCTGGATGTTGGAAGAAGATCGGGGTTAGAGTCTGCGCTAAGAAAATTAAATAATCCCCGTTTGTAGGGTTTCTTCATTTGCGCATCTCTGAACATATAAAAACTTTATTTACAATTATTTGAAATCGTTCATATGCATTATCCTTTCATTATGACTGTTATGGAATGAATTATGCGCAAATTCGATTCGTGTTTATTTATCATTTAACGCGAGCTTATTTGTTTATTTATTTAACAGAATTATTATGAATTTAAAATTGTGAAACATGTTTAAATTACCCCCGGCTGTAATTTTATTCATTAGGTAAAGGTTTGCCAAGGAACAACAAACCAACCGATAAGCCACACTCTGTCAGGACGCTAGAGGGAATTGAAATGTGCGTTTAGTTGCGAACCCACCTAAAAGGTTTATACGCGCATCCAGTTTCACAGTAAACATAAATAGAAAATAGCCCTGGATAACTCTTACAAATAGTTTAGTATTTGGCTTTATTAGTTGAAAGCGTACTAAAGGGATCAACAAACAACAAAGGACGTTTCAGTATACTGGACATCTAATTCAGATTTAAGTAGAAAATACTCTAATTTCTGTGAATTACCAAACTGGCTAGTGATTTGTTGTTTTGCTTACTAGTTTCTACTCGCAAGTGGCTATTGCATTTTGCTTTGCCATACACCGAAACAACGAGTTTCCCTTTATTACTTAATGAAAGGGTATGTTTAGTTGGAAGTTATAAACTACATATCTAATGCAGCTGAATTTCTATTTCAATGTATATTTTATAAGTATTAATCACTAAAATAACTTAATGTAAATAACATTATTTAAACACTTTCTACTATTTTATTCTTAAGGCAACTCTAATCTACTTAAGGAGTATTTTAATAATTGTTAATTCACTAATTGTTCAGTTTTGAAAAATCATTGGCACAATTTTTTGAATATATTTTATTATTACATGTTTTAGCACAATACTTATTTTACAAAATTACACTTGTATTATCATAGTTAATTTAAACGAATAAGCTGTATAAGGACATCTAAATGAAATGGAACTATATTAAAGATTTATAGTATTAAGTTCTAGTTTGATTTTACTTCGCTTTGGACTTTAGGTTTGCTAAGGCTATTTTAACATTCGGAGTGTGCATGTCTGAAACTTGTAAGGAAATGTTATACCCACCATAATATGAATATGTGCCCTGAATCATAAAATACCATAAGAAAAAACTTTAATAAAATGCAACTATTTATCAAGTGGGCGACAGCTTTATAAGAAATCCGAATCTAGTCGAGCAGTTGCAACAAAAGGTTACCGTGTAACGCTTGACAGGTGTTGGAAGGGAATAAGAAAAACTGTTATCTTCATTCAGGGAATAAGAATAAGAACTCGGGCCTTGGTCTTCGGGGAACAACAATTCCGGGGAAGCACAGGAACCAATTACTGCCAGCAGGGCCACGTCTCTGTCGACAAACAGCCGCATAAATACATGTCTTCTGTGATGGAGGGAACGTTGTTATCACAGGATTCGAGAACAACGATAGAATTATAACGGCTGCAGTCTACTCAGGTCATCGTATAGTGCCCATCCACCAGCAAAACCGTCAACTCAAAAGTTGTGGCAGAACGATAGCTATAAATTCCACTTATCCGAGACCTGTGCAAATCTGGAGCGAATACATATTTCATTCGCATTTCCATGACCCAAATAAGACCGAATTTATTTTTATTACTCCTTAGCCTTTCTCCGAAAGTTTTGAATAGTCCCTACTTGCTGTTTTCATTTCAGCATCTATGCATTAATAGAACATGAATATACTATAGCGGTAAAACACGTATTTTATCATCTTTGTTACATAATATCGGAACCATTGCTCTTCCATTTTGAGCAGAATACTGGGCAGAAGCTATTTGGAATTTGTCGAAATTTACGTTTAAATCGTAGTTTGGATATAACATGTAAATTACTATACCAGCACAATTGGCGGAGGCGCGCGGTTAATAGTTGCTCTTATTAGAAGTTGCAAAAGAAAAACCTAAAAATAGTTGTACTAAAAATAAAGTGTTGTTAATATCGTGCTTACGCATACTATTTTAGAAAATTTTCTTATGAAAGTTTTTTTCTGAAATTAAAGCGTAACCTTCTAGATAACAATAAATTAATTATATTTCCGTGCTAAAAGTGGGACCTTATTACCATAACAATCGGGAAAAGAAATCAGTGTCCGAATAAAAAATTAACGCCCGCATAACTTTAGGACTGTCCACAAAAAAGTAAATGATGTATTCGCTACATGGATGAAACCGACATTTGGGGAAACCGTGGCAACATAACGACCATGGTCATCGTGCAGGATACGTCTGCGAGTGGAGCTGATGTCAAGTCAAACTTGCGGCAGAACGATGACAATAAATTCTACTTATGCGAGACCTGTGCAAATCTGAAGCGAATACATATTTCATTCGCATTTCCATAACGAATCTCGACAGGGCATGCATACGTACTACTTGTAAAACAGGGTATCGTAATTATGAATTGATGGGCAAAAAAATGAATCTAATTGCTCGCGTTTTGTTGTCCTTTCCCGAAATCTGCGCGCAAATCTAAATTACAAATAGAAATGCATTGCGTTTGGGATTATTTTCGAAGCAAACAACGAACTGAGGGACTGCGAATTCAATCGGGAAATTACTTTTTCCGCTATCGACATCCGAATTAAAACATTTCATGTGAACAATACTTAATCCTTCAATTTCACGGCGATAAATTTTAGGACCTTTAATATAATAATGAACTAGAAAAAGGTGACCTTTGTCAATAAGACAATGTCGAAAGTATTTTTTTTTCTGAATTTATAATGAATTGCATAGGTACTTAGTTGGTTAGTTAGCGTGTCTAATTAAGTTCTCTTGAAATTCTGACTCTGAATACGTACTTTAATTCCTTTGATTTTTTTCATCTTGTGTTTCGCATTGGGACTTCTCTATGTTCATTATATATTCATTAAATTGTTGCATCTTCAAACTTTCTTTACTCTAAAATACCTTTGCAGTGGGAACCTACTAATATGAGCACCGAGATATATAAGCACTACCCCAAAAGAATTATGAAAACTAGAGTGGTGTATGAATAGTCGATTTTACTATGGCACGAAAGTAAGTCAATGCACACATAGAGTGTTAATAGTATAGAAATTGTATAGAAGGCGAGCAATTAGAGAGATCAAGCACGGATACACATGGAAGTGTATGACTAATTAAGACAGAGTGTGGCACAGCTTCTAAGAGCAAATGACACTTTAGTACACAGCTTTCTCTCTAAATATCTTTTAGTGAATTCACATCTTCTCTTTCACATTTGATGCGAATTCGCTCAAAATGTATTTTAATAGGTTTATATTAGAATTTAATACAAGACTATTGAGTAAGTATTTATTTTATAAAATTTCAGCATAAAAAACCTAAATTTCTTCGTCTCTAATATTCAATGCATCTATGAATACATATACTTAATTCAATAACGGTTCACTCATAAGCACAAAATCTCAGAAGTAGTTTAACCAATCGACAGATTTGAAATTCTACAAGTAGCTTTATTTTGGTCTTTAGGTGTCGGCTCAGAACGCTTTTTTTAGAATTCTCACGGGAAGTCACAACATATAAGAGATGAGTGACTGGTAATAGTATTTTACCAAAGATGACGAAAACTTACTAAGTACAATAAATAAAATTAAATAATTTTGTGGTAATCGCTTCCCCTCTTTCTCATTACCTCTTCATTTCTCTCACTCTCCCACTTTCTCGACGTAATTTGCTCCGTTTAATATAATTTTAATATGCTCTTCATGTCATTAAGTAGCTTAACAAAACTGAAAAATTATATTAATGAGGAGAGCTAGTTGTGCTGTAAGTGCGAAGGGTAACATAGCATAAATTTTCCACCCTTGATATCTGAATTCTCGCTCGTAGAAATGCATCAGGTAGGCGAGAAGCACTCATTAAGGGAAATTCAGTAGTAATCAGGGACATTCGCTTAATGTTGGCGTCGTGAAACATAGTTTTAGTTACCAAACTATATCTGTTAACCTTTAAAGTTCGCCAAAGTGTAACAGTGTTGTGACGTGGTCTAGTGTGGGGTGGCTATTCCTAGCACGTTAGTTCGGAAATCGTCCGCAATGCGGCGCTCTCTTGCCCATTGCTCCGAGAAAGCTGTCGCCTGGAGTCAACAAATACCGCTGTATATTGTTCGTTACTGCAGTCTACAGCACAAACAAGGCCCTAACATGTTTGGCAGACATATTGTGACATTACGTAATCTGGGGATCAGTGTTGCTTTATACGACTCTTGCGTTTGATGTTTCGGCTTGGCATCACCTCGGGAGCCAGACAGGATTTATGTCCAGCCCTCGGCAGACGGCCACCTGCCACCGAAAAACCAGTTAAACCGTTATGAACTCGCTGAAATTTCCAATCTCACCTGTGAAATTAAATAAATTAAGAGAAGTTTTTCTCGTGCCGACAGGAAAGTTAAATGTCTTTGCGCTCAGTTTTTATTGCTTTACAAAACTTTTCTGATTGTGACGTAAAAGTATTTTCTTAACAATTTTATACGCCCTTATCTTATCATCCCCAACAACAAAGTAAACGAGAATTTCTTTTAAACGTTCTATTTATAACCTCCTCGCCCAGCCTTATTTCATACTGAATTTTTTGTAGCTGGCGTTCTATGACAAGAATGTAAATGATACAAACTTAAACGTGATTTATCTTTTTTCTTTCTTCCTATTTTATATTTAAAGACGTACTCTCCACCCTATAAGACCTTATTTCGGATTTCTCTCTATTTCGAATGTCAATATGTCGTGCATCCGAATTTATAGTCGAGCTTTTTCTACCCAGCAAAATACAGGAATTATGCTCTTGCTCTGACTTTAAGAAATATTTATTATCAATTACCCCTTTGAGCTGGAAATAACTGTCGCACTCAATAATCTTTTGCGAAGTTTGAATTGGATTTTTACAATTGATAACAAATCCATTTTTTCACTACTACGCGATTCCCATTTGATTAATTAGGAGCGTAGTTGTAACATATTTAAAATCATATACAGATTATTTCATTCAGGAATTTTAAACCACTTAAACACTACATTATTAGTTTTGTCCTAAAGGAGTTTCAAGTCTTGTAAGTCAACAAAGGGTTAATACGTAATTGATCAGACTGGTTTGTGCTGTCGTTCATTGTGTTTAAGTTCGTTAAGTTTATTTCATTTCTTTCTTATTATTTTGCTGCTGCCACTGATGGTGCCCATTATAAGTTGCTTTACAATAGAACTCTTTCAAAAACTTTTGTTCGTTCGGAGGCACTACATGTAATCCATGAGACAACGTTACGTCATTCTTGTTGTGCTTATTTCCAGCATTTGTTCGAGTTTATCTTGATATTATTTTAAATGAAGCAAATTGATGCATTACTGTACATTCGTAAATTATCTATTCCTTTAATGATAGTAATTTGAATACCAATGGTATTGTATTTAGTTCGTACAGATTGGCGGCTTTGTTCTCCTTTCCATTTATAATGCTTACCGAAAACGTACTTTTGTGTAACTGCGTAATAATGACAGGGCTTCCCGAATTTCCACGCAAGAAAGTAAACTTAACAACGAATTTTAGTACACAAAGCCCAGCACTAGTGTTATCTCTATATCCTTTATATATTTTCATTCCTGTGCATACAAACGAGCGCGAAATTTTGAAGTTCTGCTTAATAAAGGAATATTATTTGGCCCTCTATTGGAAGGGGGAAGCTGCAAGACTTTTATATTCCATTTATTGTGCGGCTTCGTGTTGCGTTGCTTGATATGGCTCGATGTTACGACCGAGAATGGTTGACCCTCGCTACTATTACAAGGGTTACAGGCAATTTAGATACCAGTATTCAATGTCATATATTTTCGATCTTCCCGATTGATAAACGGTGGGGCGTATTTTTCGCTATCGCGCACCCATTAAACTGGAGCTTTCGTCGTATCAGCTCGGATAAGGTCTGCTGTCATTACATTTATTAATTACGCTACGATCTCTTTCGCCTGTATCTGATTCAACTAGATTAGTTCCATCGAAAAGGAAAGGGTCTGAAGTGCCTGGTAAGTTATTCCCAGAACGACAAAATGGTTTTCATTATTTTTTGCATCTTGCTAGAGCAAAAATTGTAATTAAATATTATATGCATGCAACGTTTTTAACTATTATTTATATATTAATTTTACCTAACTAAAACATTTTACAATGCATACTAAGTCCAATATTTCTGTGCTGTAGGTATGTAAAAAAGTATTAATAGTATAATAGCATAGATTGCTCATCTTGTACTACTACCAACCGGTAGCCTATGGAAGCGGTTTCTTGACTTATTTTACTGAGTTTGGTCATTGCCTCGCAAGATGGCATAAATGTTGCAGATAAAAAATTTGGCGGGAACAATTACGAATACAAATATACATATTCGGGAGTACGCGTAACGCAATGTAATACAGTAAAACCTCAATATAACGGACTAATGCGGGTGAGGGCGTGTTCGTTAAAGCTGAAAGTCCGTTATAAAAAAATATTTTTTTTACAAAGTCATTGAAGTTAAAAATAAATAAACAAATATTTTAACTTAGTAAATGAAGTAATAAATGCATTCATTCACTTCGTACTTACAGTAAACAAATTAAACTACATAGACTACTGTAAAATCCGTGGCGTTAAAAATGATCATGCGCAAAGCAATTCGGGGGATTCCCATATAACTTCTTGAATTGCGAATATTAGCGTTGTGTTTGTAAATAATAGGTAACATTTAGATTTAAACATGTATAGGTAACGTTGAACCTTAGTACTCAAATTTCGTCTAATTACATGTTGTAAGTCTAACAAGAATTAAATTTGCGGGAATAATAAAGTATTATAATGTAAAGTTTAACCAAAAAATATAAAAAAAATACCTATAAATAATTATTACTTTTTTATTGCCTAACTAAAATGAAGTAAATCTTATACATATTTGAGTGAGAAGCACTATTCTTTACCGAACAAAATGTTGTCCTTTATATCCGAAGTTCGTTACCCAAGCAACATCATTGGTCAATTATACCTGTGGATAAGGAAAAATAACTTAACTAAGTTAAAAATAAGTAAATTGTTACTTCATTTTTAACTTTATATACAAAATGTGTTTTAAGTAAAGATTAGAAGCTTTATATTACCAAAAACCAACATCAAAAGTATGATCTAATAATCACGAAACTTATAAGTGAATAATCAGGGTAACATTTGGTTAAATGTAACTTCGGAATAAACCTCATATCCTTTAAACCTTAAAGGCATTTATTAAGTATATTTTAGTCTAATTTCAACCTAAAGATAATCCCATGAAGCAAATACTACCAATAAGTTATTTTGAAGTCGCAAAAATAAGTAATTTACGACTTATTTAATTCCCTATTTTAACTCAATTGCACAAAATGTCTTGAAAGTAAAATTTCCACAATTTTTAGTTCTAACGGTCCAAGGTCGAATTGCTATTCAACCTATAGCACCAATTACTAAAAACTTAACTTTAAAGTTCATAAAACTTCATAGTCGAATTCTGGTCTAAATGTTTCCTCTGTCGATTCAAAAAGTTAGGTTAGGTTAGCACTTTATAAAAAATGATAACAATGAAAAAACACCAGTAGAAGTATAAATCAATTTATTGCAGATGTAAAAGAAAGAGGAATGGAAATTCAATAAAAATGATTATGATACATTGAAGGTATATGTAGTACAAGGTATTACAGTATCACAGGTGATCAGAGTAGTGACATCGATGAGACCGGAGAGGAATCGAAATATTCTTCCAGGTTATCATTAATTAATAAGTGGTCACTAAATCACAAAGTATCTACAATGCACATTGCGAGTTATTGTATTTACTTTAGATGCATATATGCAACCAAAAAATTAGAAACTTTCTGTTATAAAAATGTACGTGTTAGTGCTTACTTCTAAAGATACAACAAATGTGCTGTACAAACGTGTTGGCGAAAGCTAGTTACACTGTGTAGAAGACTGAAAGTAAAAAATTAGAACTATTTTACAATTTGTTTTATTGTGATTTGATACACTTTTTATTTGAGGATATGTTTGTACTCCTATAAAGGCAATTCGACCAATAGGTCGAAAATCAAGATATTTTAGACTTTGTGGTTAACTCGTTAGGTTTCACCATATTTATAAATCTATAACTTAAGCATTCATGTCCACTATTTTGTACTTGGGCAGTTTGATGCTTAATATTTAATTAATATACTAATTATAACTCCGCAAAACTAATTACAATGAGCATTTTTAATGTTCTAAATAAGATGACAATAAATTAAAGTTGGACACATTAAGAAATGTGGTTCAAAATTTTTTTGGAAATATTTACTATTTTGTTTTGACTGCTGTACGCGTAATGATATCTTTGTTTCTATAGATTTTACGATCATGAGGATTGTATATAAAATTGAAGATGAGAAATTTTCCTATAAAATGATCTAATCCACATCGCTAGTTCCGGATACAAAGAGAAAAATGTAAATGCTTATTGATAATCCATATACAGGGTGCGGTAGATATATTGAATGTCAATTGTTCAACTTACTACTCAACTTGTTTATTTCCTACGAGTAACTTGAACAGTAAAGGAGTGAAGAATGTAGTGTGTTCATGTGAATATTTAGCGCTATAACAAAACTTTACTTGGGCCAAATGTGCGTGAAATTGCAACTCATGGAGATCTTTAGTTTCACCAAGGCGGTGCAACGACACACACAAGAATCAGAATGAGGAAATTGCAAAATTTGTTTCCAGAACGGGACCTTTAATTTCCCATTTTGGAGACTACTATAACTACCTCATGGCTCCTAACTAATTTCTGTGGGAGTATCTGTTGAATATAGTCTATAATCAAAAAACACCTAACGAAGCGCATCCGAGAAGAAATAAACAGAGGTCAGCCAGAGATAGACACTCAGAAAAGTAAAATCGACAACTTTCGTCGTGCATCGTCGCATACAGCAGTGTACTGATACATATATCAAACTTCCATTTCTTTTTTTGAACACATCTTGTAAGTGAGGACCACCACTACAGGACGGACAGAATCAATCTGTACGAGCTTTAGGCTCTGCTATATACGACGACAAAATTTGTCCATTTTACTTTTGTAAGCATAGAGATGCTGTTTATTTCTTCTCTGATGAGTTTCCTTAGTCGCTCTAAGTTATTTGGTTTGTGGGGATATAGTAGACTTTCTTCTTCAGATACTCCCATAGAAAATAGTGAGGAGTCATGAGATCTTGGGAACGACATAGTCACGACACGTCTATAATTTAAAAAATTTTACGGGTAGAAACAAATTTGCAGATTCCTCGTACGAATGCTTGTTGTGCATGCCGTTGCTGAAGCCAAAAATCTCCATGAGCTGCAATTTTCCCTCTAATTTTGTCCAAGGAAAGCTTCGATTATTTTGTTAGAGCGTTTAAAATTCCCAGTAAGAGTACCTCCACATTCTCTCTTTACTGTCCAACTGATTAAAAAAAACTAACGAACGGAGTAGTGCCCTAATTTTTAAGGTTAAATTTACAGGCTGTCAACTATACGAAATGAAAAACTCCGCGGGAGGTTGCACAATTGACATTCAAAAAAATTTCACTGTTTCTGCTGCACTCTGTATATGAACTATCATAAGCATTTTACATTGTTCTCTTTGTACCAGGAACTAGCGATCGGATCAAAAAGTGTACATATTAGACCATTTACTTATATAGGAAATTTTCTCATCTTCAACTTTGTTTATAAACCTCATGGTCGTAAAATCAGTAGAAACAAAGATATTTACGAAAAATGTATTTCGCGTGCATTTAACACCCTGTATACAATTACGCGTACAACGGAATGCCGGGGACTTTTGACATTTTATTAAAGAAGGCTAAATAAAGCTATTCCCAAAAATTCAGCTTGCTTTGAATTTTTCCAAAGAGAAAAACTAAAGTTACTGGACTAATATGTGAACGTTAAAAGTGAAATATCTAATACTATTAAACACTATCTAGCGCAGCAATCATACTGAGTTTTGTTACAAACAACATTGCAGCAGCAGTGTGCGATATCTAACGGCCCGTCGCTGCTTTCGGACAATTTTAGTCGCCATTTGTAGACAAAAGTGGAATCACTTTATTGTTGTAATATGAGCAATCTAATTTATCTGCGATAGTAGTAGTAACATATCTATTTCCGATAGCACTGTTTCAGCATCTGAAGATTTTTTGTGTGTATTAGCAAGTATAACGTATTTTCCTAAACAAACCTTAAAAAATAAATCTTTTTATTAACACTGCAAATTAATGTTAAAAGCGCTCAGATAAGATGGAAGTACACTCGAATTTTATCTCGAGTATTTTATAATGTCAGAAATTCACACAAAATATTTTTGATGCCAAATTTCAAAACATTGCCACTCGAGTATATTTGGCATCTTCAACGCTATACAAGAAATGTGTACCATTTTAGCTATGTGTTGTGTTCTAAACCGTAACTCAATGTGAGTTCCAAAGTCCTGAGACAGTAACCACAAGTAGAGTCATACCCTGGGCAGCATTGTCACATTACGCCACACTGTGCCGTACGCAATTGGGAGGCCCCGAATAAAATATCTTTGACTTTTCCGATCTTAGAGTTAGAAAAAATTTAAAATGAATAGAAATTAAAGACACCCTGTGTTTGGTTTAGATTTTATTACACAACGTTTCGATTACATTCAGCAGTCTTCTTCGGGTGCTGGAATGGACATAAAAAATTAGAGAACGAACATCAACTAGATAAAATCGTAATAAAAATATGTAATATTACAAACTTTATAGAACAAAGACAAACTGAAGGACAAACATTATATCTAAATTATCTTTCCCTTATATCATTATCAAGTTAATCATCTAAATTTAATTTTGAAATTCTTACATACCTATTGTTATTTTAAATTTAAAGCTGAAGATTGTTTGAATTCTGTAGTAACATAATTATAAATTTAAAAAAATCTTTTCTTTTCTTCTACTTTTGAAATAGTGCGTACATCAATTGGTCACGTTTACGCTATAAGTATCACTCTTTTACTTTACTTCGTTTTTATTACAATTTTATAGAATACCTCTTCACATACCCAAGTGTCATCTATTGGCAACTGGTTGACAAATTATTAAAGATAACTATTTTGTTGATAAGAATCAAGTAAAGTCTGCTCATCCTCAAACCTCAACAAGCCGTTTATAACAATTTAAAAAAGGGTTCATAACTCAACTCTACCTGGTTATTTAAACACGAACTTTCTGTATTTTAACTTTCTATATAGATATTTCTTGCCTCAATCAATTTTCTTTTCTTTAAATTATTTTCTTCTTCAACCAATTCGATATCTTTCAAACTAAACCTATGGCCTGTCATCAGGGAATGTCTTCCTACTTCGGAATTTATTTTGTCGTTCATGTGTTCTTTCAT
>JAWQRP010001328.1:0-19734 GCA_033557875.1 Quadriops clusia | reverse complement strand
GCTGCCTCTCAGCCAATGAGAATCGTCCCCACCCTTCGCATGAAGCAAGACCAATCACAGCGCGAACCCTTCATCACCCAATGACCAATGGCAACGCGGCTGAGGCGAAGCGAACTTTGCGCAGGGACCCTCGACCCAAAGCCCAGGCATCTATCCCAATTCGGTTGACCTTGAAATTATCGTCTTCTCTCTAACCTGCTCTTTGAAAAGCAACACCCTTGGAACCACGCGTCTTGTTTGACCATCTGCTCGGCTCTTTTGAATTGGGAAATATTTTCCAGATTTTTTTACGACATATGGCGCGCGTCCTACTGCTACTATGAAGACAGACATCTGCTGGTTTATTCTTTTCTTATTAAATCTCAACCCCAATATTTAATCTGATAAGGGTCGTAGTTCTGTCAAATAAGCTGGCCCTGTGATTACCTTCACAGTACATATCTAACTATTACAAATGTACTTACAGTAAATATTCAAATAAACGCCCAGGCTTGAACAGCAGCCAGTACTCGTGTTCCAACTGGGTTATAGAAAAGCTTGATAAACAAAAGCCGAGTCTTTAATAATTGGGTGGGCACATTCTTTTTCTTAAAAAATAATAAAATATTCTGTTTAATTTTGTTCTTGACCTATCTACATCAATCAGAGTTTAGCTAATTTTTTCCTGGGTTTCTCGGACCTAATAAATAAAATTCACAATTAATATTTCTTTATTCATTTCTGATGTTTTCCCTAGAATTTGTAGACTTAAAAAATATTTTAGACATGTGGTAAGGTTGTGAGAAACAAATTAGCAAATAAGTTATAGAAACCTTTTGTGCTCTTCGGGTTCTTGAATGAACGTAACGTTTAATGTTCCGGGGTACCCTAGGGTCCTGCAGAACCTAGCTTGAAGATCCCTGTCCTAGGCGAAACGTGATAGATTAAAAAAAGAATATTAATATTAGAGTTGTGAATTTTATTGAAAAAGCCCAAGAATCCTAGGAAAAAGAAGCGAGTAATTAAATATTGTTTTGTTTGTGTGTTGATTTTATTTTACTTTGAACTATTTCCGCATTATGTATATGGTGATTATTGATATCAAGAATTGTGACCATCACTCTTGAGAATTGTGTAAATACATAAAAATTTTACCTGCCTTTGTGTTCAACATGTACGTTGATTCACGGGACAATATGATAGATCAAATCCACTATCGATAGTACCAGGGCTTAATTAAAACGGGCCTTGTATTATAACCGAGTCAACAGAGGAAATTGTTTGCTAGTGATTTACATATTTGAACATTTCCTGTATGTTGGTTACAGTGGTAAGAATTGTAACCATAGAATTAGCTTCTATTTACATCATCAGTTTAGATTGATCCTTATGAGGATTACTTGTTAATGCCCTTGAAAAATCACGGGCAACCATGTACATATATACCTATTATCATGCATACTTATACATCTGTCTACACATATACATTTTACCATCGTTCAGCATACGCTGAAGATACTACCATTTAATGATTTTAGTCATTATCTCTTATATCGGTTAAAAAATCTCTTTCCAACTGTTTATTAGTATTTTATTGCATAATGGCTATTAGTTTCTTATATTTTTTTCCATTGTATGATACCTCCTATACTTACTAAATTTAGTATGGGATTTTTATTTCTAGTCCATAATTACTCGACAGTCTAGAAAAATAAGAAAAATTTAAGAAGATATGAAAATTCTAAATTTTTTTGTTTAATATAGTTAAATCGCATTACGTATTTATCTCAAATAAAATTTAATTTTGTATTAATCATAAAATTGTATATGTACTGGTTAAAATGTATTGTTAAATTAAACATTTAATATCTAATATATAAAATGCTCTATGTAGTCTACACTGAGAAATTGGTTGATTTAACAAATATCAGTTTGTTAGCAATTCGTACATGTAATCAAGATCTTATTCATGATAGGAAATGCAGAAAACGCAGGAAAAGTAATTAATAGGTTCATTCCAACAACCCGAGTTGATAGTTCAAGAATTGGTTAATGTACTGCACAAGGTCTACCCATTCTAAAATTTTTGTCGCCATATGGTAATTCTGACACACTCACTGGGTTCGCTCGTTTCAAAAACAACAAACGCGTTACTCAAAATCGTGCATTCCACAACTGGTTGCATAAATTGCTATTCCTAACTAGTTAGAAAAAGTAAGCCATTTGTTAACGCTAGTCGATTGCGAAAAATATAATTTTTTCTGCCAGAATTAGAAAAAAACGTTTTATATATTAAATATAAAATGCATATTTTATGTGAAATTGCGATAAAATGTACAATTAAATGATTATATTTATTTATATATATATATATTTATATTTCACTTATCATCTTAAAATAATAGGCATTCAGTAATACCTTGTTTTACGCAACTATGCAATTTTTCTGTTTCCAAATAAATAAAACAAAAAAAAAATTTCGATACTTCAAGTTAGCTATTCTATACGTAATATCACAGATTTTAACAAATTTTAGGAAATTTTAACTTCATAGGATAAAACGGTATAAAAATTGAGTACTCAAAATTGTTCTGTACTGCAGCCCCACCCTTAAGCTAGGTATGACTGTAATACGAGCAGTTATGTTTTATGGGGTTGGTTGTCTATATTAAGCACAGAATCATCAGCGAACTCTCGCTTACTAAAATGTGTGTGCCGCCTACATATTGTTGTGGCAAACTTTCGTTGCTGGAAGTAAAATTCATTGCCAAGATCACATATCGTAACGAATTCGACTGCAGCGCCTCTACATTTCGAAACGATTTATTAATGATTTTTAGCTACGCATATGTCTAATTACATATATTCCTTTGTCTATGGTTTTTCTCAGTGTTTAACACTCTCTATTGCATGTTCTTTTCTTCTTCGGGTATTTTCTCTCAGGTTTATGTTCACTACTTTACATGATATAATTTCCTTGTCTTAAGTAAGGGGAGGTTTTTTACATTTCTAAAGCTATTGTTCCTGATGCCACTAAATATCAAAAATGTTTGCAAAGTGTATTTTTAGCTAAGGGATTAGTGGCGCAACACTAACTTCCCACAAGCAGAAGAATAATAGCACAAATTGGCTAACTGTCCCTTATTAAAAGATATTCATATAAAAAATGGTTATAAGTCTTAATTCGAATTGCAGGTACGCTTGGCTGTCAGTGGGTGTGTTGCAGCTCACAATGTACTTATCACAGAAGATGGCAAAGCCATGACATTCGGACGAAATGCCTTCGGACAGCTAGGGCTAGAGAACACCACCTTAAAGGACAAACCTACTCTTGTTCCTGCTCTAGAGAACATGAACGTCATTAATGCAGCTTGTGGGCGAAACCACACGCTATTTCTGACAGATACCGGTACAGTATATGCTTGTGGAGATAATCGTTCGGGACAATGTGGCGTCGGAAACAGCCAGACTCAAATCCTTACTCCTACTCGCATTAACTACAGAGGCCCTCCAATTGTTAAAGTAAGTCCTCAAAATGATGTGACCAAAGAAATAACTATTATTTGAACATTTAACCTTTTAGGTCGGTTGTGGGGCGGAATTCTCCATTATACTGGACATTAAGGGAGGGCTACACACTTTCGGATCGCCTGAGTATGGTCAATTGGGCCATAACACGGAAGGTAAATACTTCAAAACTCCTACAAAACTATCATTCCACTTCGAAAATAGCCCTAAACGTGTCGTTCTGTACATCGAGAAAAGCAAGGATGGCCACATTTCCCCGGTGGATGTCACGGAAATTGTGGATTTTAGTTGTGGACAAAACCACACAGTAGCTATTGACAGCAAGAAAAGAGCCTTCTCCTGGGGTTTTGGCGGCTTCGGCAGACTTGGACATGCTGAACCAAAGGATGAATTAGTAAGTATAATCACATAAAAATATCATATTCAGCTTGGGAATTTACATGTAAGAATAGGAAGTTATTATCATTATACAAACCTACACCATAAGGGATATTATGTTATATGTGAAATTATGTTGGCTTTGCTTGTCCTGTTGAATTTCTTGTTAAATTTTAGGTACCTCGTCTAATCAAATACTTTGATTCGCAAGCCCGAGGAGTACGTTCTGTCCATTGTGGATCAACTTACAGTCTGGCTGTAACAGACTATGGCGTTCTGTTTATGTTCGGTCAAACAAAACGTACTGGCGAAGCGAATATGTACCCTAAACCGGTACAAGATTTAACTGGATGGGATATTCACCACATTGGTGCTGGTTTTACGTCCATTATAATTGCCGCCGACGATGCAGTTATTGCCTGGGGAGCTTCTCCAACCTTTGGAGAACTCGGTCTAGGCGAAATGACTAAATCAAGCACTACACCTAAAGAGGTAATTTAGTGATATTACATATTGAATATTTTTACTAATTCAGAAAATCTGTTCTTTATTGTCATTTGTCTCTTTTAGGTCACCCGTCTAAATGGTGTAAAGGTATTGGGCCTAAATATGGGGTTATCCCATTCTCTTTTAATTGCCCAAGATGAAACTGCAGAGCAACACACCAAGTTGGAGAGCTTTGACAAATTTGAGCCCTAAGGAATCACTGCTGAGCATCGTAATGCATACTTATATAACTAATTTGACATACTGTAACACATACCAACTGCCCTTATATTTTTTTTTACTATGTTTTACGTCTTTATTTGTCCCCAATCAAGTTTATATAATTCCAGTATTTTTTACTATTTATTTAGCATATTATACAATATGTAAATGTAGACATTTGGTAAAATGAGTATCACAATAAATGAAATTTGTACGAAATCTTTGTGTTTTACCATATATAACGTGGTTATACCTACCATTCTTTATCCTAGCATGAATACATCATTATGAAATTTTCTAAACAAGTTTTATCCATAAACAAAGTATATGTAACTAGACAGGTCACCTTATGGGACAACTGCATAGCAAAAAATCATTAATAAATCGTTTCGAAATGTAAAGGCCCTGCAATCAAATTCCTTGCGAAATGTGATCTTAACAACGAATATTACTTCTAGCAAAGAAAGTTTTCCACAACAAAATGAAGGCGGCACATATGAAAATACTTCCTAAAATCGGTATTAAATTTTTTCCTGTGTGCCGCCTTTATTTTGTTTGTTTGCTGGAAGTAATATTCGTTGCCAAAATCAGATCGGGCAAGGAATCCGACTGCAGCGCCTTTACATTTCGAAACAATTTATTAATGATTTTTTGCTACGCATTTGTCCCATAAGGTGACATGTCTACTTACATATATTCCTTCTAATACTTATTATCCAATCAATCAAATATTGCTAAGGATTTACTAATCATTTACAGCTTCCAGTTTCTGAAATATTAATAAAAGAAAAGGCAGTGGCTTTTATTAAATTTTATTTTTTAAATTAACATAAAATTATGCTTCAAGTGCGAATTTCCTTGGTGGGAAGATGGACTTCTTGCGGATTTCTTTCATTGTTTTAAGACTCCTCTCGTGCTTGGTAAGGGCACGCCTGATGGACCTAGTCTTCTTCGGTCTCAAGTCCAATGGCAAGTATTTCTTGCCCTTGTGGAATTTCCTCAAGTTCTCCTTCTGCTTCTGGTGCATAACAATATACACACGGGCGATAGCCTTTCGCACAACGCGGCTGTAAGAATTTAAAAACGCTATTAAAAAATCCAACTGATACACATATTATTCAGTGTTAATATTAAAGTGCCTTTGAACTGAGCCATCAAAAAACAGCTGTTTAAACAACCACTTTCACACATATTTAGAATTATCATAAATTAAATTACCTTAGAAAAAATTTAAATTGCCAGAAAACTTTCATTTTTGATATTCCTCGTGAAATAAGAAGGTATCTATTTAAAATTGTGATTTGGTTTCTTATACTGTCCTTTTTGAATATTTAGTGGTTGTTTTCTTGGGATTTAGGCTTGGTTTTTAGGGGTGAAGTAAAACTATATTTTCCTTATAATGTGTTTGTATTTTCCTGCCGCGTTTCGTGGTCACTGACCACTTCTTCAAAGGTATATTCAAACATTAAAACAAAATATATTTCTTAAAAAATCATAACAAATTTATATAAACTACATATTACATTTTAAAACTAAGCTATTTAATTTTAGTTTTAAACTGTAATATGTAGTTTATATAAATTTGTTATGATTTTTTAAGAAATATATTTTATTTTAATGTTTGAATATACCTCTGAAGAAGTGGTCAGTGACTACAAAACGCGGCAGGAAAATACAAACACATTATAAGGGAAATGTAGTTTTACTTCACCCCTAAAAACAACCACTAAGTATCTAATTAAAATAATTAAAGCATAATTAGATTTACATTATAAGACAGGATAAAAACATGCGTACTAAATTAAGTCTATTCTACTGTGATTACACTTAAGCATAAGTTGCCAAAGCTCAGCAGGAAAATTTTCTGGTTTGTGTGTAAACTAAATGGAAGGCCACTTTACATATTGTTTAAATTTTTGATAAATTTATAACTAAAGAATGATTTTCCAAATAACTCAATGTCGATGCATATATTTGTACTTATTCAATGATTTCACAATTGAGTAGTTTAGCGTATTTTTTTAAATTTGTTTAAACGATAGTACTGTTAGGAAAAGCGATATAAGGTAAAAATTCGCGTTGGAAATTGTTTAAATAAACTAAATCATTTCACATTCGTTTAAGAGATTATATATTTCAATAATTATTTAAACACATTCAAATGTGAATTTTAAGCTCATATTTTGGTAATCGCTTTTTCTTACGCTTTACTATCGTATAAAATAATAAAAAAAAACTCCAAACTATCCAATTAAAAATAAAAGCCTTATGAAAAACTTGTTATTTTATGCTGAAGTGACATTGTAAATAGCAGCTTTTGAAATACTTAAATTACTTGTAACTAATTATACATAATAATGAGGAAATCCAACATCTAACATTTGTGAGATAGTTTAGAGCCTAAAAAAACTATTTTAACTACAAAAATGTGGGGACGATAGGTAAACTTTCAAGTATTTCAACACTTTCTGCTTGTGATATAAGAATGATCAAGAGGTTTCAAATTTATAATTCAAGTAAGTATACATGAACAATATGACACTGTATACCAACATAACAAAATTTCAATATTATTTTACATACATTTTGCTCAATTTGGAAGGAGCTCCTCCAGTCACTTTCGCGACGCGAAGATTCGTCAATTCGGTCTTCAAGTCATCTAATTGCTTAAGAAGGTCCTTTTTGTCCTTCGTGCGAAGTTCCGAACACTTTACCTTACCCTAAAACAAAATACATTGTACATAACCTGAAATTACGTTCAATGCTCAAAATATATCAATGTTAGGCATTTTAATGAAAAATATAGGTGGAACTAGCAAATTTGAGCAATAATCTAGAGGTAACTGTGTTTTAGCCACCGGATGATAATAATTTCATAAAATAAAAGGGAATTAAAATACGTACCATGTCTCCAAAACTGTGTTGACAGGAAAGATTACAAAAAAGATTTTCCAAGAGGAAGTTGGCAACCGTTGCACTTGCGATGGTGCCAACTCCGGCATCTAGGGACTTTGATGAACGACTTGTCAAATTTGACAGTTCGGGGATTTCAGATATCAGCAGGTTAACCTTAAAAGTGGGCGTAAGTTGGAAAATTCGGGAAAATGGCAAAAAACACCTCAAGTTCGGCTTTTAGAAAAATAGATGTTGATCAGTATTGTGAAGATAATTTCAAGGAGGACGAGGCGGATCAAGGGGGACCAACGGGACCGGACGAAAATGAAGTATTAACCTTACTCAACAAATATCCTTTTTATCAGATTTGTCATGCAGGAAGTTATTCTAAATGTACTTAACACGTAGCAATTTCTAGCTAATTACTTTTCCTTAACTCAGAAACACAGGAAAGCACATTGATGCTTTAAAACTAGTTTTAAGTAATGCACCTTTAGGATCAAAAAGTCAACAAGTAAAGGTATGTAACTTGATCAGTAACCAGGTACTTTTAGTCAAGGTGACTCATTTTAATAATATAAACATTTCATTGTTCACTTACATTATTTAATGGTGTTGCACAGTAACTAAAATTTCTTATGCACATTTAAAACTCTTTCTGTGTGTACATCTAATACTTTTTATTATTTTACACGATGACTGCGTTTTTTATTTTAACTTTGAGGTTGACTGAGTTACATATCCCTGGCGGTATGTAAGGTTATACAGTGAAACCTCGGTTATTCGTTTCCACTAGTTTCGTTTTCCCGCATATATATCGACTTTTGCTCACGATCCCAACAAATGCCTATGTAATTAAAAACCGCATTTATCGTTCATCTTTTTATGTTTTACTGCATTATTCGTTTTGACAGTCTTGATACTCATCGAAAATTTAATAATACGTTTTTATTAGAGCCGTTTCTAATTGTTTAATATCCATCCTAATGGGTATAAATATGTAGAAACAAGAAATGTGATCTTAAATCAGAATTTGCACAATAATTTAGAAAATAGACGTTTTTCTATTCAAAGTAATAATTATTAGCGAACAAAAATTGTTGACTTTTTAAAAAACTATAAATAAATCTATTTTTTTCAATTGTTTTGCATAATTTACGTAAATTTTAATATAATATGATAAATAAATAAGCTTTCTTAACATGCATTTGGATATTTCTAATTTTTCATATTAGGCCGCTATGATCGTTTTTTACAACTGGTCCCTTCAAAAACGATAGATCGAAGTTTCACTGTATTACTGCAATGCGATACATTTCGTGGGGAATATGTTTGGGATGCATTATTTAATTTTTTTGTAAGTCGGATTAAAATTTTGATTTTACACAATTATAATTGCAGATGTATGTAAAATCATTTTATCAGTTTATATACGTGTCCTGTTTGATAAGTTTAGTAAAACTACCATAAAACAACACATTTTTTGGAAATAATTTTGCATTTCTTCACACAAACTCTTTTAGCTCCACAGGCTGAAATCCGCAGCTGTGAAATTTTTTTATCCCATAGAAAAAGTAGAAAGTTCCCACGAGTCATATTTTAAGAAATGGGAACAGAGAAAATTTAAAAGGAACTAGATAAGGAGAATAAGGTGCATAAGGACTATTTAAAAGTTTAGTTTATGCATTTTGGGCGCCGGGACTGTTGAGGTGTGACACGGAGCGTTGTTACACGGAAATACAACTTTTCTGTGTACCAAACTCGGCTATTTTTTTGGATTGTGCATAAGTATCGAGAAACACTGCTGTGAAATGTCTTTTCACCTGTGTTTTTAATCGATAGTCGGTAATCGTGGCACGCATCCTGCACAAATTTTTTTCAACTCCAATTTACCATGTTGGATACTTGGAACTTTCTCTATTCAGATGTCTGTAGTCTGTGATGTCATACACATTCATTCGGCTATCTTCAATGACGATATGATGGATTTTTTCAAACATTTCTGCCGTAGTGACGTCAACTGGACATTCAGGGCACATTTTTTTTTGTCGATGCCCGATCACGTTTGAATAAATGAATCCAAAAATAAATGCTTCTCAACGCTAGTGCAGGGTCCCCAAAAACTTTGTCCAACTCGGTTTTAATCAGTACTGCCCTCTACATCTTAATTAAAACTTAAAATCACTGAGCAAAATGTGTTTCTCAGCATATTTACAATAACTGCTGCCGCGGTAATTTCAAATATCTGCCACAACTAAACGAAGCATCAGATTTTTGTGAAATTTGGTATGAGGTGGTTTGAAGATTGTCCCTTTTTGGCCATGTACTTTATAGTTCATTGTGGCGCCAACTCGCGGATGTTTACCAGACTTATCATACAACCTACGTATATAAAGATGTAATTTAAACTTTACAAATGAAATAAAACTTTGAAATTCACTCGCTATAATACGTTGTTAACTACTTTACCTGATAATTTCTATTGTAATCTTTTTTTTTTTTTTAGGATAATGCACTGAATTTGACGTTGAAAGTCCTACTGTCAATTAAAGCTTCTCAAATAGATGAAGCCGTTCAATCAATCGGTTCAGAGTTAGTGGATGTATTGATGAAATACGTCTACCGAGGCTTCGAAAGTCCATCAGAGGGCAGCAGCGGTCATCTGTTAGTTTGGCACGAGAAGGCGTATAACATAGGAGGAGTAGGATGCATTGTAAGAGTGTTATCCGATAGTAAAAGAGCCTAATACAAAGTTTATATATATAAGTCAACCTTCATCCATTAGCAAATATAAGAATAAAATGCTTTTATTTATAACAATACTTTTACACGTTCATTTTTTTTAAAGTTTAGTTATACACTAGTTTATAAAATTGCTTTGTCATTGAGTTTTGTACAATAAACCTTTAAAATATTATTAAGGCACTCATTTAACTACCACATGATAACAAGAAGGTATTTGGCAGTACACAGCATATCGATATTCAAAATTGCAAAGGCACTATATGTAACTGTTGGAATTGATTTATGATTTGCAACCAAACCCCTAATATATAAATAATAAAATGTACATTCCCAATTGCCCTGTAGTACAAATTTCAAAATGAAATGAAAAACCTTGATATAAATAAATAAAAAAATATGACTTACACTAATTGTATACAATATATGTACGTATATAAAAAAAATCTGTTATCTTCTGTTTCACAATATTAAATTATAATTTAGCTTGTGGCACACTAAGTAAAATTTTCTGCATATCGAGAAAACTAGCTTCTAAATTCTTGGCGAAATTAGCAGCGCTGGTATTTGGATCATTGTTAAATGCTGAACAAGCAAAATTCATCGAGTTACTCCGAGGATTGTAACAGGTGGCATAGCCATCAGATACTAAAGGGCCATAGCACATGAACCCATCACAATTTATAGGCACTTGACTGGACGAAATGCGCATATGAGTGCTCCTTTTATAGGAACAATCGTTGAATAAACTGGGCAACTCAATTCCCTTTTCCGTAGCCATCAGCTTTAGCCCCAGCAGGTGGCGGTCACATCCATATCCATTCACAGCCTACAAATATTAAGTTGTAAATTAATTAGATCAACATTTTAGCTCAATTTATTTTATTATAGTAGGTATACTTACATCAGTTGTGTATTGTCGATGGCTAGCTATTGCCTTCCTGAGAGCAGCTGCCTTTTCTGAATCAGTTTTAGTGGTATCTAACATTGTTTGTGCAAATTCGATCGATTCAACTGAGGTGGAACGAATTGTTTCCGTTCTACCATGAATGTATTTTCGAAGACCTGCAGATTCGTAGTGACCAGGGGGTATTTTATGAATCCTGCAATTATTTATGATTTATTATTATTATGAGTAATAAAGTTGAAACAATATAGTATTCCCACCTGTAGAATGTATATTGGAGTCCCATTTGAATGTAACTGTCAGGACTCAGTTTTTGAGTCTTAATAAAGTCCTTTCCGTAATGTTGGAATGTGAAACAATACATATCAAGGTTTGAAACCACTCTAAAGGACATAAAATAAATGTAATGTTTTTTATTCTCATAACATGTTAAACTTACTTATCTACGTGTCCCCTAGCCTCTTTTATTGCTTGTTTTAAATCCGGGGTAATGTTAAAAGGCAAATATTTAGGTTCGATTATGGACCCAGAATCTGGAACTTTCGAACCAACATCACCTTGCCTAAAATATTAAATAAAATTATGTTGATGTTTTTGTGCTAATCAGACTAGTTTGACTGTTTATGCCACATTATATTCTCTATATGCTAAGTATTCATGTATTAATAGAAACTAAAAAGGGAATTTTAATAAAAAATTTTGAAGTAATAATTAAGGTAACTTATTGAATAATCGGTAGTTTTGGCATATACAAACAAATCTGCTTTTAATAATGGTGCTGTATGTTCTTACACATATTTAAAGACATAATCAGTCATCACGGCTACTGGAACTCCTTCTGCAGGTGAATGCTCATAACATATACCACAAGTGCCATCAGTCCCTACCACAAACTAAAAAAAAATCACTTCTAATAAAAACGGAATAAAGTTATACATTTTATTACTAACCTGAATGGTTTTATCGAACCAACGGTTTCCTGAATTTACCAAGGCTCCCCCGCCATGAATAAGTTGCCTACTTTGCATGGTTTGCCTATTTTCGCCTTTTTGATAATCCATAGGCTGATCTAAACATAAAACTACAATTGATGTTTGAATCTCTTTTACGGAAGCATTGTTTTTGGGATCTACCATCAAACTTTTGTAAACCTTGCCCCAAATATCTCTATTTTCCGAAGTCAAAATTCCAACTGCGTCTTCCGTTCGGTCTCGTGATTCGTCCAAAACTTTCTGAAGGGCATTAATGAGTTCTTTCTTGCTAATTAATTTTCCATCATTGCCATACACATCAATTCTAAACCACTAAAAATGCATATTTAAAATTAATACTATAATGTGCTATAATTTTAAATGTTATCAAGTTGAGAAGTATTTTTAACGTGAATGGAAGAAAGAATACAAAACATGTTGCATTAGTATTTTTAACAATTATTTATTAAATCAGGTAGTGACAATTTTCATACTTTATACTCGAGTAATCCAAAATATGTAAATTATAAGGCAACATTATATAGAGATAATTCTTTTTTGGTTATAAAACAAGTAGCGAACATATTTCAGTAACTTATAAAGGAAACAACACTTACTTGTATATAGGGACAAAACAAAATAAGTTAGATAAATGATATTCAAACATTATTAAAAACGTAGATCAATAAAGACTGAATGTGAAAAATCTGAAAGTTTTGTCATTGAACATTTGTTACATAAATAATGGCAGTGAGTACAGTGAATCCTCGATCTATCGTTTTCGTAAGGACCGGTTATAAAAAACGATCATAGCGACCTTATATGAAAAAATTAGAAATAACCAACTACATGTTAAGAAAACTTATTTATTTATCATATATATATTAAAACATATGTAAATTATGTAAAATAATTGAAAACATAGATTTATTTATAGTTTTTTAAAAAGTCAACAATTTCTGTTCGCTAAGAATTATTACTTTGAATAGAATGACGTCTATTTTGCAAATTACTGAGCAAATTCTAGTTAGTTTGGCAGCACATTTCTTTATTATACATATTTACATTTATTAGACATATTGAACAATAAGAAACGGCTAAAATAAAAACGTGTTATTAAACTTTCAATGAGTATCTAGACCGTCAAAACGAATAATGCGGTAAAACATGAAAAGACAAGCAATAAATGCGGTTTTTAATTATATTGATTACATGGGCATTTATTGGGACCGTGGGCAAAAGACGATATATGTGGGAAAACGAAACTTGCAGGAACGAATAACCGAGGTTTCACTGTAAAGGAATGTCATATAGAGAAGTCACATAATGCATTTTTCGGAAGTCAAATATTGGGCCCAAATTCGTTTGACTGTGACTCCATCACTAGCACACATGAAATTCAGTCTTAAGACGAACAATATTCGGCAATAAACATCGTTTTACTACCTCTAACTGCCAAAACTTCTTTAAGTTACCGTAAATCACGGGGTCACCACTGCTGTCATCAGCAGTTTGTAGACGAGGGGAAAGTGCAGGTGATAAGTTACGGATCGCCAAATTTCGTGTAAGGTGAAGTCACTACATGACAGTCCTATACTCACTGGTAATGGTTCAAAACTACCCAAGCAACCTGGATTCCGAAAAAAAACAACTAATGATGACTGACCTTAGGTGCAATTCACACAGAGGTGGCGTATGGCGGTGGCATGGCGCGGGGATCAAATTTGACAAATGTTTAATGCATTTGCAATGGCGAATACATCAAATAAACATCAAATTTGACCTTGGCGCCACGCCACCGCCATACACCACCTCTATGTGAATTGCACCTTAGGCATCTTCAATATTAGGTTAATTAAGTTTCGACATCCATTTAACATTGAAGATCTTAGAATATAATGTTATATAGGTGCGTCCCCAATAATGTGTTTATATTTTTATATTCTGTATTTGCGTAAATGCAACAAAACTTCATTACAAATACAATTTTTATGCAAGTGTATATAGGTAATATATAAGAGAAGGGCAAAAACTAATAGTAACACACTTACATGATTGTTATGCGCAACAGCAATATGTTTGGTTAATGAATTATATTCCAAATAGTCGACTTTTTCACCAGGAATGCGACATGTCCCAAAGACCTTCTTATACTGTTGCATGTCTAGCGGGGCTTTTCCCATTTTCTCTTCAGGTAACAAATCCCTAAAAGGCAGTATTAAAATTAACAAATGAGGATATTTTTAATAATTATAAAAGGATTATCCGCAATTTACTTACTCATCAATTTGTTTCTTATAATCCACCGCCCCTAAAATTACATTAGCTGTAAAGTTCAATCTTTCATTTTCATTGTAAAAGTCAATCAACGGAAAGGTCTGTCCTGGGCTGGAAAATACAACAACAGGATCTCTGTATGCAAGATATGCGACGTGCAACCACCAATCGGATAACCAATTATCACTAGATTGCGCTTTCTGTTCAAGTAATTTTTGAAGTTCTTGTCCTGTACTGCCATCTTGCATAAATGATTTAACAAGTTTCTCCGTATCATTCAGTTCGTTCTTGTTTAAAAATGGTTTGACACTTGCCAAGTATTTTTCTAAAGTCTTCTGCAAGGACGGAAGCGGAAATTTGGGTAATTTTTGTGAAACAAATCTTGACGAGACTCGATTGATAACAACATTGTATTCTTTAGCAAATTTTGATGCGGTCCCTGAGGCGATTTGCTTCAATGGCTATATAGTGAGAACATATGGGTTAAGATAAAGGGATATTATTTTAGTAAAAAACTGAAACTTACTCGGTTATTGGCCAAAACGCGGATCATTGTGTCGGTGTTGGTTGGAGTGCTGAAAAACAAAATTAAATATATTAAATCAAATAAAAGTTGGATTTTACCTTTCCAAAGATAACATGTTCCTGTGAAAGGCCTAGAAACTAACAAAACTCGTTTTAATCATGGCTAATGCATAATTAGGTGGGGGTTCAAGATAAGACCAAGCGCCAATCAATGAATTGAATTTTGTAAATTAGGTAAGGATTATTCCAATTAACTTACCTAAGGGTCTACAATAACATTATGACGTTTCATGACAGCTCCGACTTTTGAATGCGAAATGTCAAAAACAGATGGGTCTCTTTAAAATTGCGCGCCCTATGTCACTGTCGTGCCGTCATTGAAATTGATGTATTAACAAGCAGGTAGAAAATAATATTTTTATGTAACAAACATTACAAACATTTTTATAATTACTGTTTGTTAATACCTTAGATTGTACATACATACAATGCAGAACATGACATGCTAATATCTACATAATCTATAACTATAAAATATTATTACACTTACATAGAGCAATAAGTACTTTTAACTTCCACTCATATGTAACTAAAATTTAAATCTATTTATAATGTCCTGCATGTGACTACTAAAAACCATCCAATAAGTATATTTAATCTATTTCTGGACATATAAAAAGTAAAACAATGTTTAGCTTTTGTAATTATCTTTAGTTATTTTTGCAGCTCAACAGTTACAATTTTTAACTGTACTACCACATATACATATACCTAATTGTAGTATTAGCATTGAAGCCTAATTTTTCTGCATATGTAATTGTTGTGTACAGAATATTGTACCAAATTTTGCTATTTTTTATTTGATACTGGGTGTTTCATTCTTAATGGCGAAGTTATTAACGATACCATTACAGATTCCTACAGTATTGGTAATGTCACTGTCATCATCAGTCAAAATCCAACTAAAAATGAAACATGGCCACGTCTAGTGCCGACGAAAATTATTTTTATAAAACAAACGAAGAAAATGACAGAACAGAATGGGTACCCCTCACTCTTACTCTAGTGGAGTATCCAAAAGGTAAGAAAACGAAGGAACTAAATTGAATATTGTCTTCTTTCCCTAAAATATCAATATTTTTAGTTTGACAGTTCAAGTGGCTTATTAACATTCCTGAAAACATATCAGTTATGTTTGAAAACACAATTTAAAAATTCAATAAACCCTTTGTTTACTATTATAAATTTTGTTAAAATTTATTTCCCTTCTTAAATGAATGCTGAAATATTCACTTTTGGACGTGCAAAACCGATACAAGTTTAATGTTTTATCTTGCATATGTAAAAAAGGTTCCACCACACTGACCTTAAACATTCATTGTAAATATTATCTAAATTCGTTTATTTTCATTATTGATATGCACTTATTTTATTAAAAGAATGAACTTGTGCAAACAAATGTTGTAATATAAAAATTTAGGACAGGTCAGGTCAATAAGCTTCTTATGAGGTTGTTTATTAATTTTACTAACTTTCATTACTTTACTTACTACTTCTACATATTTATAACAAGTGTTGCATCCTTTTTCAATAGTAATTAAGAGAAATGTAAAGTTATTTTCAATATATAATGAAATAATTTTATTTTATTTTGTCATTTTAGGTGATACTTTTGGGAAATTATTAGCCTTGATCAGCTTAACACCTTTTGGAATAGGCTCAGGGTTTTTGACGCTCATTCTATTTCGAAGAGACTTACATACAGTAAGTTAAAATTTGTACATTTGATTAAGGGACGGACTTTATACTTTTGTTTAATATTTTAGATAACATTTTTCATAGGTACTTTGCTATCAGAAGTACTCAACTACTGCCTGAAAGTAACAATCTGCGAAATGAGACCGAGCATGGGAAACAGAGTAGTCCATGGCGAATACGGAATGCCTTCTTCCCATGCACAATACGTTTGGTTTTTTGCTACTTATGTAATATACTTTGTATTTATCAGGTATGTGTTGCTCTCTTACAGAGGAATCGTTTAATAACTTCTCCTCTACAAGTTACTTTTAACAAATGTATTGAAGCAAATCTGAATTCTTTTAATGTTATGTAATTCATATATTCTTCAATTTAAATTTGAATCTCCAACCTTTATTATTAGAATAATAGATTGCTTATTTAATTACATTCTTTCACTTGGTTCTAGAATAAAGTTAATTTATTTATATAACTGGCATAGGCTTCAGTTCATTGTTCCATGGTATGTTGTACAGTAGAGTCTCAATACAGTGTGATAATTTTTTACACGTACAAGAAAACTAATTTTGTTTGTGAGTTTGTTATTATACATATGGTTTTATTGAAGTGAGTACACCAGTGCAAAAAGGCCTTTTATAGAACGTAGAACCTCTTTGCTTTAAAATATGTGAGATCGTTGTTTATTTAATACAATTAGTCCTGAGTTTGGTGTGCACTTTTTATTATATTCAATTAACATTATATATTATTTAGGTGATTAAAACAGTATAGATTTCATTAATCTAAATTTAAGTGTATACATATAACATAAATTTTATGCATGTGTTTTGATACTAATATAAGTTTTCATGATATTTTATAACATTAATAAACTAATCATATTTTTTCTATTCTTTTCGTTCACAAAAATTGTAAATGTGCAATTGTTTGGCATTAATTTCATTTAAATCTTTTTTGTAGGTTGCACCATATGAACAATAACACAATAATGGAAAATGTCTCTAAACTGCTGATAATATCTTCATCAGTCACTATGGCCGTCCTAGTGTGCTTCAGTAGAATATATTTACAGTACCACACTTGGGCCCAAGTACTATGTGGAGCTTTCGTGGGTTTTATATTTGCAACATTTTGGTTTGCAGTCACTTATTTAATATTGACTCCGTTATTTCCTCAGATAGTGTCGTGGTAAGTACAACGATATATATTGCTATCCATATTCAAATTATTACAATGACTATCGAGAAAAATAATGATACTTTTTTGATACATTTTTTTCTAAGGTTACTGGTTTTGTAAAAATAAATGCATTTTCAGATCTCTAAGGTAAAATTAAAAACAAATTGCAGTTCAAATCATATTTTTTTATTCTAATAAAAATCATTTTGTAATTTTTAATGAACAATTCTTGTGCTAGAAATTTTTCATGAAGATATTTAGAAAAAATAGGTAATCCGAATATAAACTTACAATTTTTTAATGGGAACTAATTAGACAAAAACCATCACGTTATATGCGGGACAATGCAGTATTAAACAAATAAATAAATCATTTATTGGCTACCAGGTAAATATAGTTACAAGTAATAATCCAAACAATAGCAACTTAAATATTACGTCCTCGACAAATTAAAGACATTAAAAGTGTGAAAGTCACGAGGCAAGTATAGAATGAAACTGTTCTGTCAAACTTTCGACTTACAAAACATTACTTTGTTTATTTAGGCAGTTTAATACCTCTATTCCCTAGAAAATGCCTTTTCAATTTGCAAAAAGAAGTATAGTCTAACTTGCAAGAGGCAGAACGTCAGGAGACCGACATAAAATGCCATCCTAGACAGGTTTTCCATCGTACACAGATATTTTTAAAATAATAATTCCGTCTTAAACAGGTTTCCGTCTTAGGCTCGCTTTTACAATCCTTAATTATCTCTCAGTTAGTTAGCCAGCCAATCACCTATCGCTATTTTAAAAATTGTTGATAGTTGATTGGTTGACTTACTTACTGAGAGATAATTGGGGATTGTAAAAGTGGACCTTATTAGACTTAAGCCGTTCGCAAGTTTCACTGTATAACTTAAACAATAACTCATTCCTATAAAATTATTTTAATATGCTCAGTGGACATGTAGAAATTGTTTTATCTTTCTTCAATGCAGTTTTTTATTATTTCAATTTCAAATGCAATCGTTATTAGCTCGTATTGAGTAAATTGAAAATTTAATCATTAGTTTGTTTAATATTGTGTGAACAATAATGTCAATTAGTAAAGTTGCCAATCTTAAAATAGAACATTATGCAATAAATATAATTTATTCTTCTGTTGTTAAGTCATCCACTATAATATTATTGGACCAGTGGATGCTAGAGTAACTTGTTTATATTTGACTCTTACTTTACATTTATTTGAACTTATAATTGCTGTCTTTTCTTTGATACAATTATTATTTTTACTTGCTTCGGTAACTTTTCTGTAAATCTTAAACTGTATTGTTATTTAAATATAGTTTTGACTTAATTGTAGTTGCAAATAAATTTGATTCTTGGAGTTTTATATCATTTTTATGCAGAATAGACTTTTCAAATGCAGCAGGACCATTTAGGATGATTCAATGAAAACTTAGTATGCTAATGTAGGGGGCATACTTACCATTATTGAGCACATTAAAAATGAATAATTAAGTGAAAACATTTTGAGAATGATTGAAAATATATGTCAAAAATCCTCATTTTAGTTTTTAAATTTACTTAAGATTTTTATTAAAATCATATCATCGAACTCGTCTAAGAATCGACTTTATTAGTTAATAGGTTCTTTCCAAAAGCACGATTAGATAGTTTTGTGACACTTTTGTGTACGATACAGGATCGGTCCACTAGTAAAATCCGTAAAATGTACATCTCTATGGTAACTTATAAATGTCTAATCGGCTCTGTACTGTACATTGAATGATACAAATCCTGCTGTTGGAAAGAACTTATCATAGGCTACTCCATTTCAATTGTAAAATTGTGCAGGGAAACGGGCATATCGCACAAATACCTAATAAATCGAATCAAAGAACTA